>ML737182.1:0-191734 GCA_009193545.1 Aspergillus arachidicola | reverse complement strand
AAAAAAAAAAAAAAAAGAAAAAAAAAGTGATACCTCTGTGGCAAATGACCTCGGGAAGGAAGATCTCAATAAACACGGGTCCGATCGAGGCTGATTGATCGGCAACTGCCGCATGAAACGCCCCATTGAAGACCTGTCCCACCCAGAGTTCTTTATCTAACAGTCCAGATTTCAGCTCCTTCCTACCCCGTATAATAGTTCGACTTACTGCAGGTACCGTATGTATGGTTGCTTGCTAGTCCAACCAGTAAAGATGTCGGAGATCCTCGGGCCCTCGTGATGCATTATTTTTCGTGTCGTATGTCCCGTCTTCTATGTGCTATAGTCTATGTATGAGTAGCTATGAAGTCAGGTATGTCATCGAGATTCGTAATGCTGTTGTTGCCCGTTTGTACGTTTATGAAGGGTACTGGTATCCCTTACCTAATGTCCTTATCCTGTCTAACCTTCTGATGATGGTTTTTCGGGAGACCCTGCATATGGTTAACAGCGCGGCGCCGATCTTCCACAACCTTCCTACCAACAACCTCCAAACACATGGCATATAAAACGTTGATTTTGCAACCTAAATACTGAACATTCTCCCGAGTATCGCGGTCGTGCATAGTGCTGCAGATCTCCAGTATCCGCATCCCAGATCCAGGGTGACTCCAGTACCCACCGGGAACGCCACTTTCATAGCGGTCAAGCCGCCAAGAATTCGCTTAATATGAGTTTACAGCATGCCCCTATGGTCATCACGCCTCCTCTCAATTTCTCAACTATTGATGAGTGCGTACAATACCGTAAATCACGGCCCTGGTTGCGTTATCAATCTTCGTGAACGAGAAGTTGAGGTCTCGAAAAGGTTGCACGTCCCACGCGGAAGACTGTGGGCGGAAAACTGCTGAAACCGGAGCAGATCAAGCATTTTACCTCCCATACTGGCGGCGACGGAGCGCAGTAAACCCGATGCAGATAACTAGCAGGAAGGGATGAAGGGAAAGTCATATGTCCGCTATGGGGTGCAATTAAGTTGGAGGGAGCCTGTTCGATGATACCACTGTGTGCGGGGCTTTTAGGAGCGGCAGGGAGCCTGGCGACTTCTATGCTAGATATCCCTAAAATTGCCACCTCGAAGGGGCTGCAGAAAGCTGTAAAGTTTACATGTCAATCTGATGCCAAGGGTTGCACGTAGACCGTACACCACAGACCCTTGTCTTGAAATGTGACTTAAGTGGTGGCTAATTAACCTTGGCTAACTGTCTTCATGATTATATTATTCTCTTAGTTTCTAATGCTATTGTACCAGCACATCCTAATACACATTCTCTCGCCTTGTAGTTTGCATGGATTCAAAGTCGGATTCGCCTTCCTCTTCTGAGACCACGGAAACGAGGAAGAAACGACCGATCCTCTCCTGTCTTCCGTGTTATAGGCGTAGAGTGAAGGCGAGTTTTTGTACCTATCTACGTGCCCTACTTCTTCTGTCGGATGGGTATCGATATTCCGCACAATACACGAAGTAGGGAGAAGGCTAATGAGCATCCTGCTGCAGTGTGATCATCTCATGCCCTGCACACCCTGCTGCCTACGGGGCACACCTACACAGTGCGAATTTACGGAAGAAGGTCGCAGTGAATATATGCTGCAGTCAGAATTGATCAAAAATATAATAGAGGAATGCACAAACTTGGAGAGCCGGCTGGCAGAACTAGAAAGGCTGGGTCCGACTTCACGATAATCCCAGGACGGGTTTTGTAAGTCACGCTCCGGGTCAGGGTAAGCGCGGTTTTACCCTTCCTCGCGCAAAAGCAGCGCGTCGCCCAATCTCCAACGGAAAGAAAAATCGACCACCCCACTTCGAACGCACTGTCAAATTTATACACTAACCGTCGTACAGGAGGGGTCTTAACTCACAAACATATTCTATGTGGTTCCCATGGCTGCCCAATAGCTTCTTCGTCATGTCTGAAGTTTGAATCTAAACATTAGATCTGTGTGTGGGGAAAACTTGCATATTAACTGCTTTATCACTTGTGGATTTGGGATTATCCGAGCTGTATATGCAGATATAATTTTGAGTGCCAGGCCATGTGGAGGCTCACAGATATAGAAAAAACACTATCCGGCTTGGAGGAACAACAAGCTTGTGCTGTGGAGCTAATTCCACAGGTCTATGTTTATAGAAGATCCAGTAAGGGGTATATTTACCTAACCGAATCCCGGGCTTCTCAGCATGCAGCCAATGTATACCAAGTACAAGTTGGACATTTCTGCAGCAATTATGGAAGAAAAAGCACGCCAGGTGTATATCCTTGCGTGCCCTTTAACGGTTCAGTGACTGGATGAAGTTGTGGCATTCATTTCATCTTCCTCTCTTGTAATTGCGGTCATTCTGCTTGCCACAAGTTTACAAGTCAGGTAACCAACGATCGGTGCGCAGGAAGTTGCCAGTGGTGTTCAAATTCAGTACAATTTACTAGATGGCCCTACTATGAATACCTGGGATGCGGCGTTAAGCGAGGGCGGATGATCCCCCTTCCCCTCGGGCTCGCCGTACCTTCGTGTTCATTTTCGACTGCCGCGACAGAATTCTTCTGCCCCACTGAGATTGGAATTAGGTCCCGAATTCACAAAACCAAAATTCGCCTTTTTGACCTGAGATCACGGTTGGCATGCTGGGAATGCAACCATATATCACCTCTGGATCTCTGAGTGGTCTTTGGACTTTCAGTTTAGGTTTTGGTGCCCCATGCATCCAAAGCCTTTGCGCTGTCGATTTCGCCTGGCCGTCGTCAGTTCACGTGGGCCACATTGTGTATCTGTCACGATCTTACATATATTTAGGCCTATCAGCATCGATCCCACTATTACTCGACGGTTGAGCCCCGCTTGAACGTTATCCCTTCCGTTAATCGGGTGCAGGACCACGATAACCCAGGTGCTTGAAGACAGATGTCTATGAAGCTTGTGCCCTGTCATCAGCTCAGCATGTTAGCTACTCTTCAACCGCAGCCTGGATTGTGGTCCCTGGCATTTTTGGATCGGCGTGGGTAGGTTCAGTCAACCATACCCGAAAATGATGATGATCTTGGATCCATCTCACTATCACCGGGCCCCTCGCTAACGCTCGTCATAAATACCCTAGGCCGAACCTAAAAGAATAATAGGCCGTTGAAGATGAGAATGCCATAGGCGGAACAAACACTCGGTTACCAAAGAGACGCAACGTGTTCCCAGTTAACAACCTGAACTAGTCGTTGCTTTATTCCTCTGTTACTTTATGTCTGATACGAACCCCACTCGTTCCTGATCACGATCGTTAGCCCATACCGATTCCAGTGACTAGTAGACATAATTATGGTTGATAGACGTGAGTATTGTCCTTCTTCACTGCTTTGGGATTTCTAGCGGTCGGTAGCATTGACACTGTACAAGTCAACGCAGCACGCGCCCTGCGCGTCGCCGAGATTATTAACGACTACCGAACGCTCCTTGTGCATATCGCTCGGCATAATGTTCAGATACCAACGGAAGATTATCACGAAGAAGCATATAAAGAGATTAGAGATGGTCTTGCTGCTGCCCAGGCACTGATGTCAGCCAACTACAACCCTATCGTCGCATCTACACAGTCCAACACGGAGACAGAAAAGGCCGAACTGAAGAGGTACGGGGACCCGCTATATGAACTGGCTTGGAGTATCCTGACTATCTGTAGGACTATCCTCGACGCAAGTGCTCGGCGATTCCAAGCGCACCGCATCTACCTCCGGGTGGCAGTCGCCAGAAGATGGGTCATCGCCCGGCAGGATATCCTACGCGGAGCACGGCCAGGAGTACAGCATACAGCTTCGCTTAACGCCGTGGGCAATACATTCCGACAGGTAAATCGTGCCATATACTTTCAAATCCGTAAGCACTAGATTGACTGATGATACAATAGGAAATGGCGCGAGTGACAGACCAGTACGCTGTGGACGATCTGCGGGCCGCGGACACGCGGGCAGGATATTGGATTGAAGAGGATCCGTCACTACCGGAGATCCTTGGCTGGATTCATGACCACTTGTAGGGAACGTGTGGTTGATTGTGAGCACACTACGAGTCCGATTTATTTGAGGACAACTAACAATACTAGAACCTCGGCACCAACACTCGAAATTACCGGCTTATACCCTTCACCTCGACGTGTGATATGTGTGACTCTGGAGAGAAGGTAGATCATTGTTCAGCTATTTCCAGATACCATGTTATGTGATTTCCTAAACCTAGCATCTTAGCCATTTCCAATACCAGTGTTGGATATCCTGCTTGCTGTTCCTGGGATATGATAGCCCGTTGAGCGGTCAGAATGACCGAGTCCTTCAAAGCATACTGACATATGGTAGAGAAGTCCAGACAAATTCGGGTATTTGGCCTCACATCTAATCTTCTGAGCACGCTTATTGAGTTCCGTTGAGTCTGGGGACTAAACCCTCCGCTTCGGAGAGGACACTTTGCAACTAATCGATTTTCTTAGCCCTTTAGTTGGCCAATATAACCAGACATACTTCAGCGGTACTCTACACTGTGTATACTAAGAGAGTCCTGTCACAGATTCACTACCACCACTCAATTAACAAGACAACAATAGGCGACATCGTCCACTACCAAAATTGAGTGCGAACCGATTCTACTTACGAGGACTCCAACAAATGCCCTTCCGACGTATTACGAAGCTGTATCAAGTTTCATCGCAGCTTCACGCCATCGACTACTGCTAAATAGCCCAGTTCTCACTTGAGTTGCACGTCACCATGCTTTAAACATGCATTCCTAGTATTTGACAGACTCGAATTACCTGCCTTTTACGAAGCGAAGTAGTCTAGAAATGCCCTATAGAAACCACAAAGAATCGATTCAAGATACAACGAGCATCGATCGCCTTGGCCGCTATAAAGACATAAAGTGGGGGGCATCTCTAGACCTACATACCATCATTATGCGCAACAACAAACCTCCTCGCGGCAAGCAATGCGGGAATTGGCCACTCCACTCGACACTTGGAGATTCATTTAGACATGAGCGAGATCCTGTATTCCACTCGGAGGTCTATGTGAGTGTTCACGAAAGATGACTGCTGCATAATCACAACTATAACCGGATCTACTAAACCCATGCATCAACGGTCAATCTTGTCGTCTTCAGAGCAAGGGGCTTTGTCCACTACGTTACCGACGAGCTCATTCCTTTGCGTCTGCAATTCACCCACTTGTAGGGACGGCTACACAGACTTGATATGGGATGAACATATATACTCCACATACCTGCTGTTTCCCCACGCCCGTCCGTTCGGTCTTTCGGTTCAACAAGTTAGTCACATCCCGCGGTGAGCACAATCCCTCGCAGCAGTGGACGCTTTACTTTTTGGATAAGCGCCGCTAGTGATGGTCCTTACGCCGACGAAAGTTACTGGTGAGTATATTAGCCTACTCTAGGGGAGCTAAATGAACCAAGTACATACCTACGACGAATGTATATATCGACATGGGAACTAAAATCTACCACAGATGCTGTCCGAGCACCCTTGTCACCAAAGGCTCTCTATTTGGCTTGCGGCCTTTTAGTGACTGGAGGACTTGCTGATATTACACATATGACGGGACGTAAATACTGGTTCGGGCATACGAAGGATGAAGTGACTGCATGTCAAATTAATAAAAGCGTAACTTCAGTCCAGGGATTGCTCTACAGCATGTCACGATGGGGGTATGTCGAGTCACGGGGTAAATGCGACAAGTGTAAGGCAGTCCCTGGTTCTTGGAACATGGCTGACTGGGTCACCGAGAATCTACGTGAACCTGAACTAAAAAGCCTATGTTATATGTTAACTTTAGTTTCAGATTTATAACATCCTCCAAACAATTATAACTTTTCTCTAACTACTTATAGATCTTTGATCTACGAAGATACGATGATACAATTAGCGGAGACAAAAACCGCTCCCACTGCATCGCTTGCTACTATTGTTTTACTTGTACTGGCATGTCTGCTTTGCGGGAGATAGCGCTCTTGATGGATTCAATTACGCGAACCCGTTGCATTTTGCCACGCCGGGTAACTAGTGAACTGGTCTCCTGCCCGTGTGTAATCGAGTTTGCTTAGTATTTCTATTGTAGGTTGGCCAAGTAAATATATGTGATGTAGACTAGTCTACCTTTCAAGACACTAACAAGAGTGATGCTGCGCACTGTTATGTATTAACCTTCGAATACCCATCTAGCTCGCCTTGGACGGGAACTTATTTTCATAACTATCATAACAAAGCAATCGTCCAGACCTCTTCTCCTCGCTTCTCCAGAGAAAGATACAACAATCTCTCCGTCCTCATCTCACGCTCTCAATATCCACCAAACAGGCTCATCCATTTTATCTACCCTTGCAAGATGTGGCAGGGACTTCAGTATTTTGCCTTGTCGAACAGTTGTCGGGCCTTTGTCCTATCACCTATTACTTCATACGACTATGCCAATCCCTCCAAAGCCATGATGATCTGCGCACATTCCTCCCCAGAAACTTTGGACCACATGTGCAGTGTAGGGAATGGAGTCGTGCTTGGGGCTATATTGAAGAATAAGGACATCTGTCAGGACAGCAACGGATTGCGCGGTTTCCCGATAGTCTTAACGCATGAAGTGTTCGTAGAAATTGAATATTTCACAATGGTGAATAGAATAGCCTAGCGTGAATAAATTCGTTGGACCATAGGTTCGGCACCGGATGACATGGATCTTCTCATAGATACACTCAGCCTTATTCCATCTCTGCTTGAGAGTCCACATACGAGCAACGGTCTCTACGGGGTGAAGTATGTTGAGGAAGGAAGACACGGTGCATGTTTGGATTTCCCACCTCCTGTCAGATAGGTGCTTTAGTATGCTGGTCAGGACCTCCTAGGCAGCAGTGTATCTGCCTTGTTCTACATAATCATTGCACAGGCAGGCCATTGAGTATACGTCGAATAACCTCCAGCAAAATTAGGGCTCGTACCGCAAAGTGCTGGGGCCACCGAGCTGGGTATACATGAATCAATTGAAGATACTTAGTATCACCAAACGACAATGTGCTATAGCAGGCTGCTTTTCCTTTGTTTTGAATCTGAGTTACTTGCGAGCGTCTATCCCCTACTCAACACACATGCCGAATCCTGATAGATCATTATATTCCACCACATCTTCTGAAACATGAGACGATCCACATCTAAGCAGGTCCCAAGTCATTTCCATACGCTCCATGGCAGCTTAAACGCCCAGGCCCGGAGTTATATTGGATGATACCAGCTGCCGGATCCGTTAGTAAGAAAGATATTGCATCACCCAGAGGACACTTGCCTGTGGAAAGCTGGACGTGATGGTTTGGGGCCAGATGCGGGAATGACTTGCAGGTACAGGAGATTGAACCAGGATCGGTTAGCTGTCTTCCTAGTCGGTATGAACACCTAATACAACCGGCTCTCTCAATTCCATATCCACTACTTCCATTAGCTATTGATTACAAAACCGCAGATGGTACGCCTGTTATAGCACTAAATTGCTATAACCATGCAAGACATACTTCTGCTGTACTGTGAATCTGACATTGTCTGGATCCCAACCGAAACATCTGTTCAGATTCAGGTTGACCTTGTGTCGTTGGCCAAGATGATTGGTGCAGTCTGCCACGAGGAATGCCGGTGGTGAATCGTCTGCGCGACGCATACGCTGGGCTGGTGACCGAGAACTTGCAGGACTGAGCGGTGACCAAGGACCTGATGACCCTGGACTGCCTGGTGATCCAGCGCTGCTTGGAGACCCAGCGCTAGATGGTGACCCAGGGATGTCCTCCGATGAGGCGACAATTGCAAAGTTCCCACAACTCCTGTGCAAATTCGATACTATAGCTGCCGCTGCCGCTGCCGGATCGATTTGTGGGGGGCTTGGGGAGCGATTTTCGTCGGGGGGTGGAGAAGGAGTTTTTGAACCAGGCATGGGAAGGCCTAGACCAACAGCCAACGCTGAAAGATACAGAACAAGAATGGCTAGAACCTGCTGCATCTTGTTTTATGGCATGGAAAATGATTCAGTGGCAGCTATGCGAGGAGGTAAGATCGTGCAAAGAATAAATAACATCAAAAAGGGGGATTTAATTGGGCTCTTTGTGAAGTTCATAATTATATAGGACACGAACCAACACCAATGTCCACATGCGGCATTTATTAGGGTAATACGGAGGCCTAGAGAGAATTAGTCCTTCTTTCTGAGTTTTACCTTTTAGCGTTTCTTTGTGTGGTCGGGCTGGGGCTCTATGCCATGACCAACGGGTGACTCGGGCAATTGATCCTTATTATTTATTCTCATTCGCTATTGGGTGGAGCTGCATATGTTGCCCTTGTATTTACACATCTGAATGTTGGTTACAGGAGCATTGCTCGCGTCATTCTAAGCTCGGTTTGCCATAAGCCGGGCTTTTTCAGTGCTAGGGTTTTTCTTGTTTCAGAAACTCGCATGACACGGAATATAGTGCCAGGGGTAATTATCCTCCTTCCTTAACCCTGTATATCGTTATTCCTGTCCGCTTAAGATCTTCTAGATCGACAATAGCCGCAGGCCAAGCTCACTAACTGTCTGTCACGTACTGTGCGGTCGCTCCGCAAGAAGATGCATCTAATCCGGACAATAAGGCGGCCTTGTCTAGCATAGCAGCTGTGAGAAGCGTAGTAGGTAGCTTCGGTGGCGAATAGCTGCCTCCCTGCCTCAAGGAAGAAGTTTTGTCGAGGGTCGACGCGGTCATAAGCTTTAATACTGATGCTAGGCATACCCGATTTGTAACCTTTCGCAGTTAATATATATATGACGTGCTATCTATTATCTGCGAGAACAACTATAAGAAATATTAAAATTCTACGTATATCGTTTATCTGTCCATGCTTGAATGCACATAATCCATCATTGAATACTTACCGAGTGGAGGAACACTAAAAGAGTATATAGGGCACAGGCTCCATAAAGGCATCAACGGACATCAGTAGATCGAAGTTAGTTTTTACTAATATTAGCCAGGATATCAAGAATGGTTAGGTTCGGGCACCATAACGAGTTAGTACCAAAATTCTGATACACATTTATCAAGCATCCCTTGTCTCCGCAGTTGGACGTCGTTAGGAATCATCGAATTTGCTGTCCCCAACACGAGGAACGAACCACACTTGCATTTTAAACTAGTAAGCAATCAGCCACTCCATATGAGGTCCTGACGAGTACTAAGGAGGATTCAATATTAGTGTATAACAGGATTCAAGATATCCTTGAGAACATCCCATCTCGATATCGAGGACCGGGCGGAGCGCTTGCCGTATTGAGCGATGGCGAACTCGTCGCCGAGCACGTTTGGGGCTATGCTGATATGCAAAGGCTGATTCCTATGACCACATCTACGTTGATACCAATATGCTCGATCACGAAACAAATGGTGTGCATGATCCTGAAAGATCTGGAGCGCAACCCCACGCCTGAGATGGTGAAGCGGGGCAACGTATCTCGGCAGTTTTCGGACGCTCTCCATCAAATGGTCCATCCCGATCTCACTACAAACACGGGACTTAAATTAGAGCATCTATGCCACAACCAGTCTGGGATCCGAGACTACTGGGCTATGTCCATGTTCTGGGGTGCGCATCCTGATGGTGTATTTCGACTCGAAGAAGACGCCAAGAAGGCTCTGGAGAGGACAAGGTCTCTGCATTTTGAGCCTGGTACGCAGTACGCCTATTGTAATCTGAATTTCTATATCCTCGCCCGACTCATCGAGAATGTGAGTGGGCAAACGCTGAGCGACCTACTTGCCGAAAGGCTCTTCTTGCCGGCTAAGATGAAAACTGCGCGCTTGTGTGCGGACAACGCTAATCTTCCACCACCTTGTGTTGGGTATGAAGGGACTGAGTCCTCTGGCTTCATTCCAGCCATCAATCGTATGCAATGGTCTGGCGATGCAGGGGTTGTGGCTTCTCTCAAGGATATGATTGCATATGAGCATTATTTGCAGACTTGCTGGGACGACGAGAAAAGTGTGTATCGGGCGATCGCGCAACAGCAATCCTTCAAGGATGGCACGATTGCACAATATGGATACGGCCTCGAACATGTTACTATCAGAGGCATCGCTACGATTGGCCATGGTGGTGCTCTTCGTGGATTTCGTCTCCATAGAATCCAGGCTCCATCAGAAAGGGTCGCAGTTGTCGTTATGCTCAACCACCAGGCTGATGCAGAAGAGGTAGCTCAAGACATTATCAAAAGTGTTCTCGCTATATTTGTGGGTCAGGTTCCTAGGCTTGACCCTGTCAATCCATCCCAGGACTGGTTTGGCACTTTCTACGACCCGGATGCACAGCTGGTTGTTGACATTAGGCATGGTGGTCAAGGCCATGTAATCGTTTCCTATGCGGGCTCCGACGAAACATTGATCTGTGTTGGAGAGAACGCAGCCCGATCGAATAATACGGTTGGTATAGTCGATGGTGGCATACCCAAGCTCCGTCGCTTGGTAGACAATCGCGTCCTCGATGTCAAGCGTGTTGCTACTGGCTATCAACCACATAAAGACGATTACCTCGGCGAATATTACTGTGGTGAAATCGAGTCGACCTTTCGTTGCAGTGGCGGAGGGGGCATGCTATATGGATATTTTGAAGGATACCTTGGTCAAGGACCGCCACACCTCATGCGATATATTGGGCGGGATATATGGACGCTTTCGTGTCCACGAGGCTTAGATGCGCCGGCGCCCGGGAACTGGACAGTAGTATTCCAGCGCGCTGACCACGGAGATATTACTAGTGTTACGATTAGCTGTTGGCTAGCCAGGAAAGTTGTGTTTGTGAAACAGTAAATAGGCACTTGAGAGAATATAAGTTGTCGCTCATTTGTTGACGACAATCTTGAATCTTATCCTGCAACTAGTACTAGACCAACAAGGTTATATTTCTGTTTCTACTCCAGTACGCTGGACCATCTCTTTCAGCAAAATTATCCTTATTTCTGAGACTCGGATATTATCCATGTGCCTTTAGTTCCATATCTTCAAGTCAACGAAAAAAGGCCTGTATATGTGGGACCTAAGATGTAAATACAGGTCTTTTTCCGGATTTTTAAAATAATGATGGTTATTCTTATCATCATAATTACTGTTATTGCTTTTTCCATGTGCTTTCCCGGCTGTCGTAAAGCTATGGTTACCAATTAATAGAACTCTCGATTGCAGAGCTATTCAAGACCACGGCATTGACCTCTGCCCTCGACAACATCAGGTAGAGCAAGGAGAGCACGAGCGCATTAACGAATCAGATCATTGTCCAGTATGTGCTTCCAATGAACCAAGGTCTCCGGAGGCACTCTCCTCTTGCTTTTGTCACCGTCAAGTCCACAGTTGTTGGTTATCTGGCCATTCGCAACCACAGTGCGACATATGCGACGTTAGCGCGACGAATGTCAGAAGCAAAACCCAAGTCACTCGGTTCTCCAGAGGTAACACCTCCGTCGACGATGACTACATCGGCTGGGTTGCCCCGCATTCCATCCACCATACATACGGAAACCATGTCCTCGCAAACAATGTCGAGTTTGTTCCAAATATTGAGCATTGAATCGACGTAAGCCTTTTTTTCATCGGCATAAGTCGGTAGTATACAGAAAGAAAACCCATTAATTGCGTTTCCAGTAATAAGATAAATACCGCAACGCTGCGGGCATTGGATCTTAAATGTGTTGTAGGGTTGATCACCGTCTCCCCATCTTTACGTCAAGCCCAAAAAGCTGCATCCCATTTCGGAACCGTTCGCTCTGAGTTTGAGCCATTCCAGAAGTTTCTGAGAAGTGACAGGATTTAGCGTGATTGCTTCGACAGATGGACCGTTCATCATTTTTCCTTCGTAGGTAAAGTCAGAAGGAAATTTTGCAAGCCCGGGACGCATGCGACGTTGCCGGGGCACAATGACCACTGAAAATCTCATGTAATGGAGTTTATCGAAAAGCGATTTCCCTATCTGAGCGCCAAATTCATTGCGCCGGGGAGATTCAGTTGCTGTTCTAACTAATGGTGGGAGCTGATGCTGATCTCCCCCTCTGATCATTCTAACGACGGCATGAGAGAGACTAAGGGGATGATGGCGTCAGGTTCTGTGGCTTGGCCACCCTCATCTGCGATAATTACGATCCCTTTCCTATTGGCAACAAATTTTTGTCTGACAAGATCAGGACCCCGCTAGATTGTTCATGCAAGCAACCACGCGGGTTACAGCGGTCACGGCTGCGTTGCTAGGCCCAAGTTACCGTATATCAAACCCTCAAGATAGAGGAAGATTGCGATGGCGGCCAAGACTGTGGTCTTGCCACATCCCGGAAATCCCTCGAACATCGAGCAACCGTTCTTTGTATTACAGAATGACCGAAACGCGGTGGCCTGCTTGGAATTCCACTGCCTTAGCTGAAGGAGATGCCGCACCGCAGATCGGATGACATCCGGGCCAATGGAAGATGTGGGCAAATTTGCGAGGTCCATAGTGGAACCGTACGAAGTCGATCTGCCACCTGAGACGCGTTCCCACCCAATAGTGTATTTCGGCCAGATATTTGTCACTACTTGTCTTGAGCTTTCAGGATTTCTTCCCATTTGTAATTCACTAGCTCTCTCAGTGTAGGCAGGCGAGGAAACAAGTCGGTAAATCCTGGGTGAAACCGTATCTCTTTTTCGACCATGATCTTGTCAGCGGAATATGCGATATATTCAAGTATGTTGGAGGTGCTGCCGGAACGAATGAATACGTCTTCGTATGCGACCTGATGTATATTTCGCTGTTCTCGTTAAAGTCTGTCTTGCATATGTTCTTCTTACTTTTAACATTGTCGAAATCGGACGTAATTTGAGCAAAAGCTGGAATCATCTCGCAATTTCATTCTCGTTAGCCTTGAGGTTCGCGACTGCGTTAGTGGACCTTTTAGTTGGCGCTTTATTGATCCCGAATTTGAGAGACCCGGGATTTTGGACGCTGGCATGGTCCCGGTTGGTGTTCAAGACTTTTCCGAGGCATGGACCGTAGAGAGTTCCATATGAATGGCGCCGCAGTGTTCGTCCTGTATGTATCCAGGTACTGTGGACCCACTAGCCTTCCATTCCATCGTTGGTCCTGAGCCATTATGAATATGAACAATGACTTGGAGCTCGGTGAACTCGGGCAGGATCGCCTCCATTCCCTACATCTCATGTAGGAGGAGATCTTCCTTGATCGTCGCGACGTTGACCTGGATTTGCAAGGCAGGGCAGCAATATCCTGTGAACGTCCCGGTGCATTGGCCATATTCTTAACGACGGTTGTAACTGGTAGATGACTGCCAATTAGGCGTTACCATTCGAACTAGGGAGGAATAAAAGCATGTTATATCACCTGGCGTCGAGTCAATAAAACGTTTGTCATCATAGAAGGAGTCTTGGATGAATATGATATAGGCTAACCAGATATTAAGCCGCAGTAGCAAACGTCTTCATCGTCATCCTTAATTTGCAAGAGTAGGGTCCCCCCCCGCCCATTCCCATGGCGCCCTAGAACTGCATGGCATCAATGTCCCCTTCGCCCCCCTGGTCATCCACCATGACGTTTGACTGCGTCGCCTCCTCTAGGGGATTCCCTAATAACGACATCTTCAACGGGGTAGAGAGCCCTTTTTCTCGAGCTTAGTAGGACGCTCGAAGTTGGAGGCGGAGAATGACAGGCGATTTGGGCCAAATTGACCAAGGTGCATTGAAAAGCAGATCTGTCAAGCATAGCAATCGGGACAATCAATTCACCAATTCTTTTCAACTTGGTTGAAGCCGGAATAATTTGAATTCTTTTGATCATCTCATATGGCCGTCTCCATTGGAGTACTGCGCCATAGGCCATTTTGACCAAATAAGCGTCAATGTCGTAGAAACATGCGTGCCTACGGAACTTCACGATAAGGGTACCAAGCTGCGGATATAGGAAGCAAGTTGGCTGTCAAATAGAACATTCCTTGGGAGATGACCTACGGCTACCCTCAGCCTCACTAGGTATGCATTGTCTCGTTCGTATACAAGGCTGTTCCCGTAAATTCTGTCCACTTATCCATGTAATCGCAGACGAATAGAGACGGTTAGAGGGAAGTGAGAGACTATGGATGCGAGAGTCGAAGGAGAGGAGAAGGGGTCAAAACAGGTACAAGGAAGATAGCGTGGAAGAGGATATGAAGTAGAAGGAGCTTGGAGATATTACGATCTAAGAAGTTTTTTCTTTGAACTGTCCTCATTTCTTCTTTTGGAGGTTTTGCATGAGTTTAGGCCTAGGTATGTAGGACATGGGGGAGGAAGAAAGAGGGGGGAAAGATGGAGGCGAAGGGGAAGATATAGGAGTGGGAGAGGGAGTAAACAGAAAAGAAGCGAGTGAAGGAAGAAGTGAAAGAAATCGGAACCTCAGAGAATCTTTCAGCATTACTTGCCCTTCACTTCTGGATAGAGAGACATTAACCTCATTTACCTCACTGTAGCAATATCTATTCAATGCTTAAGTATGAATGTTTTTATGTATACGAATCGAATTATCCGGCCTGGTGGTGACTGTGAAGCTAAATCGTAATTATATGAAGTTAATTGTCTTGGATACCATTATAGCAGCGGGAAGCTATAAAGTCTGACCAGTACATTTTGAATCGTTGATTCAGAATTATTTTACTTTTTAATCTTGTGGAAGATCGGGCCCTGACGATATGATATCAATCGTAGTTTATTGGTCGTTGCCTGAGGCAGCGATTCCCCCGCACCCGGCATGTTGGCGACCCACGTGGCGGCCCAATGCCCTATATACTCTGGAGTAGATTCCACCAATATACTTCGTAGAATCCTGCACATTTGCGATCTCCCAAGTACGGCACATCATGTATTTGTTGGCTTACAGCACTCCGAAGGCGTACCGCCAGTCAATTCACGTATACCGGCAGGGCGGTCACATGTATTCTATAATATATTAAAGAAATATCTTTAAAGCTAAGACGATATACGAGAATATTTTTGTAAACTAATAATTTGAAATTATATCTTCTTCTAAAGACAAATGATGACCTGCGAGTGCCATGTGTGGGCTAGTCGCAACCTGCCCATAGGTCGTGAAGTAACCGGTGCGTTATATTATAAACGATCAACTCATGTGCTTTAACTGGGAAGTTGACGCACTGAACAAATTACTCTAGAAATGCGGCAGTTGGACTCGGCATTGCATCTAGATGAGGAAACTCTAAGCACTCCGATGGAATCTTCAGGAGGCACTAACTTCCACTATAGTCGACCTTCCCCAGATTTCCCCGCAATATGGCTCGAATATCCCCCACAGCCACGGGACTAAATGTGGGACTCCCAAAGTGGTAACTTGGAACCCTTGAAGTAGTCTTATGCCCAAAATATAAAACCGAGCTCACCTTGCTGGATGAATGACTGTACGGTTGAACTGGGGCCCACTCAATATTGACCCTGGGATTCAGATAATAGAGCCACGCAAGATGCAGTTCTCCATCCGCCGGCTGTTTGCGATTGGCCTGGTAGTCACTGCCGCCCAGGCATATGCTACCAGCAGGTCGTCGATGCTGCGCACAGTCGTCACGACTGACATGGAGCAGGACGACCTAGCCTCACTAATCCGGTACCTTCTCTACACCAATGAACTCGATACCCAGGGCATCGTCTACTCCTCTAGCCGCTTTCACTGGTCCGGCGACGGCAATGGCACGAAGTTCTTCTTACCTGACCGCGAATATACTACCCCTCAGTGGACATGGCGCTGGACCGGTACGCGCACTATCCAAGACAAAGTCCTCCAAGCATATGCAGAAGTTTTCCCGAATCTGCTTTGCCATGATCCATTCTACCCGACACCGGACGAGCTGTTGTCCAAGGTCAAGATCGGCAATATCGACTTCGAGGGCGAAATGGATCATGACACGGATGGGTCTAACCTCATCCGCTCGCTGCTACTGGACCAAGACCCGCGGCCGCTCTACTTGCAGGCATGGGGTGGCACCAACACCATCGCCCGTGCTTTGAAGTCAATTGAGGACCAGTACTCAGGTTCGCAGCAATGGACACAGACCAAGGACACAGTCTCCAGCAAAGCCGTCATCCTGGCAAGCGGTTTTCAAGACGAGGCATATGCGAACTACATCTCTGTCAAGTGGCCGCAGATCCGCGTCGAGAATCTGCAGACCGGATACAGCACCTGGGGCTACAACTGTGACAAGGGCCAGGGCAACACCCGTGGCTTGCCTGACGATGGTGTATACTTCACCGGTGACTGGATCAAGGCGAATATTCAGACAGGGCCCTACGGGAAGCTCTACCGTTCCTGGCTCGACGGCCAGTCTATGCCAGGTGACGCGCAGGACATTTTCGGCAATCGAACTACGGCATCGTCAAGCTTCTGTAAGCCACTGGGCCCGTACGACTTTCTGTCCGAGGGTGACAACGTGGTTTTCAATCCCCTAATAACCACCGGCATTCAGGACCCGGCCAACCCTAATCTCGGCGGTTGGGGCGGTCGAGCTACGCAGAACACTACTTCACCGAATCTGTGGGAGATGGTTACAAGCGAGAAAAACGCGACCGGCGTCGAAGTAGACACCTACACAACGGACCGCTGGGCTGCGGCCGTCCAGAATGACTTCGCGGCTCGCATGCAGTGGACACTGACACCGAGCTATCAAGATGCTAACCACCCGCCCGCGGTTGAGATCCTGAACGGAACCACAGTAGAAGCGCATCCTGGGGCGACCGTGACGCTGGCCGGTGCAGTTAGCGATCCAGACAACAACACCGTCACCACGTCCTGGTGGCAATTCTTCGAAGAAGGCACATACCCGGGCAGCGTGACTGTGACTGAGTCCGACGGCCACCGAGCAGACGTGACGATCCCGTCTGATGCGAAAACTGACCAAACTATTTCGATCATTCTGCAAGGGACTGATGATGGGCAATTCCCGTTGACCCGCTATGGCCGCGTTTTTATCCAAGTTATATAATCGAATGAACCTGGCGCATTATGTTGTTGCGAGCTCGTGGATTGATGAGATATGATCTGAAAGCATCAAGTTTTGTTTTTTGGTTTAGGCCCTGCACGTAGTCCTAAGAGAATTGGGGGAATACTTTTCGTGGGGGGCTATGATAGGAATTACCTGTACTGCAATACCCTGTCTCGGCCATCTTTCGACTGCGGTGATTTATTTTGTGATGCCATGATTTGGCTCAATCTTAGTTGTTTATTACGAAACTTTTTATCCAACCATGCTCCCTCTGCGATTTTCTACAATTACCCTAAATCATAGGATCATCGTGAGAATGTATGAAGTTATAAGTCCACAGTGTAATAATGCCCTGATAACTTGTACTTTATGTTTAATAATCGTATATCGCTGCAACGAGATATCCAGACCAGCAAGTCAGTTACATGATACTATGCTCTTGTCTATCAGGCTGCGTATTAGCTCGCTAACCTGCCTGCCCCAAACCTATATGAATACTTTGAGATACAACTGTGCGTTCTCTTCACAGAAGATACCATGCTATTACCCAGGATAGGACGACCATACGCAGGTGCCATTCCACAACAGGTCGTGATTCATTTTGCCTCGCTTCAGCCGAGGGTAGCAACACGCCGGACTTGTTGTTCCTGTCGAGGAGCGATCTTCGCTCGAAGGTCTCCAGAGGAACAACCATATGTGCGATTGGAGCCCAGGTGTTAGCCACAATTGCTGTCCACAATATCAGGAGGGGTGGCCATGTGGCATAGGGTAACACAGTGTCTCGTCCGATTGAACCTGTCATATCCCCGAGAGGGTGGCCCATGAAGATTGCGCAATAAGCAAGGTGGGCTAGGGTGAGTGAGTGCTCGTCATCACTGTCAAACCTGCATGGGCAGTTCGTTGGTTATGCCCGAATAACCTATTTTACAGTACCATTCCCAAATAAGATAGATAGAAGTTGTACTAAACCTTCTCGATCAAAATAAGAGCCCCTGGATATATGAAACAACCAATTACTTTTTTTGCACAAATCTTTAGGGTGGACAGTCCATAGACTACTCCGTAGTGATTATTTCATTACTTAGTTCGGTTATTCTATGAGTACCATGAAAATGGAGATGAAGTCTACTTGTCCCATGTTCATTTTTCGTTTCTATTTTAAGATATTTCTAATTGTTTCATAACTCATTTAGACTCCATGATGGGTAGACCATCGTCGTCGAAATACACAGGTACACCCTTGCGGAAGGAGTACTGCAGAGCCGCGCAGATCTTACCGGCCTCGAAGGCATCCTCCGGTTGACAGGTCATGGGCTTGTTATCAAGCACGGCATCGGCGAACTCGGAAAGATCAGCCAGGAACGTCGCATCGAAGAGAGTGAACGCATCAGGCACAGATTGTGTGCGAATACCAAGATAGTCCCGAATCTCAACATTCGAGTTCGCACTGATGATCGAATGTCCCTTGGTGCCACACAATCGGGTCGTGTCCTCAAAACCGCTGGTTAACGTGCGACCGAGATAAGTCTTGAAAATCTTGCCATTGGCAAATTCCACCAGGCCCCATGCGTTGTCGGCGTCGCCATACTTAGCCAAGTCCCCATAGACAGCTACCTGGCCAAAGGCAATGACTCTGTTTACTTGCTTCTTGGGGTTGGAGAGGCCGGACTTAACATCTAATAGGTATCGTCCGGCGTCGACCTAGTACCGGGTTAGTTGAGTGGATAGTGGGTGTGGGAGTAAGTGCTGAGACTGACGGTGTGGATGCCAAAATCAAGGAAGATGCCGCCAGACTGCTCAGAAAAGGACACGAAAAAGGCTGAATGGGACGGTCAGTATGAGACAACGACTGGGGAAAATTAGAGCCATACCATTTGGGTCCGCTTGATCTATACCAGTCGTCTCAACCGCGTGGATTTCACCTAGGTCTCCATTATCGACCAGGGCCTTAGCCTGGCGGTAGGACTTGTCATCTGGCACTAGTCAGTCTCTGAGTTCTGCAAAGCGTGGGATTGAGTATGACTTACATCGGCGAGTGAAGGGAACGAGGAACTTGAGGTCAGGCCTAGAAGCAGCCTTCTCGACCACTGCCTGGGTAGTAGCGATGTCCACAGAGATGGGCTTCTCGCACATGACGTGCAAGCCCAAGTCAAGAGCCTGCAGGATGAGGGGCGCGTGTGTTGCTGTTGCGGTGCAGATGAGCACAGCCTCAGCGCCGCTGTTCTTCAAGCATTCTTGAGGCTCTGAAAAGTGCTTAACCGATGGGGGCAGATTCTCTGCGGCCCATTTGTCCGTACCGGGCTTTGTATCGCAAACGGCGACTAGTTCAATCCGAGGCTGCTGGAAGGCGAGGATACGGGCACGAATGACTCCCAGGCGACCGAGGCCAAAAAGGGAAAACTTGATGCGGCGGTTCCCAGACGAGATGGTCATGGTGTATGATGAGGTGATGTTCTTGTAACTCGACGATGTGACGGGGGTCGTCGCAGTGTAGGCAGTGCAATGATGTGAGAGGTAGAATGCAACTTTGCACCGTCCCAACACGAGGTTATATACTACCCTGATGGCTAATCTGAAATAGATCCATGATGTCGGTCCGGCCAACCGTATCCGACTCCGAAGTATGGTCTATCGTGCATGGGGAAATGAAGTTCGCCGCTTACAGATCATTGCTTCTGCGGGATTGGTGATCGCCGGCGCAAGAGCTGCACAGTCTCCATGACCTCGCCGCTGGTTTCCATATCCAGTAATCGGTCGATCTCCGACGTATGGGGTATCGCCGGTCATGTGATGTGCGTTGGAAATCATGCGAATTCGCGAGTCCAGCGGGGATGAAATTCGCCGAGGCTTTCCCGAATAGGAAATATATGGACAACTACATAGTTGATACCGATCACGTTTTTCGTTGGGGAGGTCGTAGTATATCAGCCAGCTCGAATGCCCTCGTCTTTCATAAGATTGGAACATGAGTACAACCTAACACCACCCTGCCAGCATCTCACTGGTCACAATTCGTGAAAATGGCACCCTACGTACAAGACTCCATTACCCCCGATATCGTCTCGATGGCCAACATCGAGTCGAAGAGTGTGGCACTCAATGACGACCGGGTGCAAAAGCCCGTCGCCGACGACTTCATGTACGACTTCAAGTACAACCACCGTCTGCCCACCACCGACATCTTAGGTGTGGATATCCCCGCCGATTGTGATGCGAAGAAGGAGGCCGAGGGCATTTTAGCCCATCTCTCTAAGGCTATGTCTGAAGGAGATGCGCAGGCCTTCGCGGGGCTGTTCCTCAATTACGGTACGACCATTCTCAGACAAGATCTGAAACCTTTTCGACTTTAACTGACCTCCGATGTACAGGCGTGTGGCGTGACAAGCTCTCGTTCACCTGGGATTTCCGTACATTTAACTTCAGAGATGCCATCTTGAAAGCTGCTACCGACCTTTTCCCTCAAACCAAGGCTAAAAGTTTCCAATTTCTCGAGCCTGTGCCTACGGTCTCCCGCCCTTACACCGACTACTCTTATGTACAATTTGTTGTGTCCTTTGAGACCGAGCTTGTTATTGCTTCGGCTGTTATCAATGCAGTCCTCACTCAAGATGGCTGGAGAATATACACCATGCATACTGTTGCCGAGGGCCTTAAGCAGTTTCCCGAGCAGCCCGCACCAGATGGACACATGACCGGTATAACTAGCTGGGCTAGCCAGAGATCCGAAGTCATCAATAATGTTGACCCGGAGGTTCTGATTATTGGCGGTGGCCAAAAGTAAGGATTGATGCACAGTGACCTCATTGAATAATGCTAATTCATTTCTGCCAGTGGTCTCGCCATGGCAGCGCGTTGCAAGGTTCTTGGTATGGAAAACCTGATCATCGAGCGCAGTGACGAAGTCGGAGATATCTGGAAGAAGCGTTACGAATATCTTTCCCTGCATTTCCCCCACTGGCCCGATGCATTGCCATACTTCAAATACCCTCAGCATTGGCCCACGTATACCCCGGCTCAAAAGCAAGCTCTATACATGCAGTGGTATGCCTCCGCATTGGAACTCAATGTCTGGACCAAGTCTTCGGTTGTGAAGGCCGAGCAGGACGCCGAGGGTCAATGGACCATTATCATCAACAAAGAGGGCAAGGAGACCAGGACACTCCACCCCAAGCAGGTGATTATGGCCACGTCGCTATGCGGTGTCCCTTACACGCCAACCGTCCCTGGCATGGATGAATTCAGGGGCGTGATCCGCCACTCCAGCGCACACAATAGCGCCCGTGGGTTTGTCGGAAAGAAGGTCTGTGTCGTTGGTACCTCGTCCTCAGGCTTTGACACTGCTTTCGAATGCGCCCGTCTAGGAATCGACGTGACCCTTCTCCAGCGGTCACCGACCTATGTCATGTCTTTAACCCATTCAGTCCCCCGCATGCTTGGAGGTTACGCGCCCGACGAGCACGGCAACCTCCCTGATCTCGAAGAACAAGATCGTCTCTTCTTCTCTACGCCCGTTGGACCCGGCGAGGAACTCAGCAGACGCACAGCCAAGGTCCTCGAGGATCTTGACAGACCCCTACTCGAAGCGCTCAACGCTCGAGGTCTGCGAACATGGCGCGGCCAGCGCGATACCGGCAACTCCACACTAGGTCAGACCCGGAACGGTGGATTCTACTTCGATGCTGGTGCGTGCGAGGAAATCATCAATGGCAACATCAAGGTGGAGCCGGGCTTTATTGAGAAATTCACCTCGGACAAGGTCATCTTGAACGGCGGTCGTGAGAAGGAGTTTGACCTGGTTGTCTTTGCTACTGGCTTCTCCAATACGATCGATTCCATTCGAGCCACTCTTGGTGAGAAGATTGCCAGCCAATGCGGTCCTATTTGGGGTATCGATGAGGAGGGCGAGTACAAGACGGCTTACCGGGAAACAGGTGTGCATAACCTGTGGATCATGGTTGGTTTTCTGCCAATGACTCGCTACGCCTCCAAGTTGTTGGCCTTGCGACTGAAGGCTCTCCAGGAGGGCATTTCTCCACCTCCGTACAAAGTTTAGATTTTATAGATCAATTGAAGCCTTTTTTTTCAGCGTTAAAACATTTGTGCCGTCTATGGACCAGGTTTTTGTCTTCAACCTTTGTATAATTGTGATCCTAATAGAGTATGAAGGCTTGGGTGAGGCATGATGAGATGGCTTCTGGAGGAATCGGGGCATAGTATTTTCATCATCAGAGTGACCTACTGTCCAAGGAACTGCGATATCGGCAATGAAATAGTAGAGACGATTACTACGTAAAGTTTGTTTTCTTCTCTATAATAGGAATGCTGCAATTAAGTTAGAAGCGTAAAACAATTTGATCTTGACTTGCTCGATGAATGCACTCTACCATCGGATGCTGTGCGAAGGCGAAAGCCAGATCGTATTACATTCTATTTCAGCCTGAGTATGGTTTTAAATATCAGTGAATTTCATCATTTTCTTCTATCGTTTTTACGAAAACAAAGAGACTAGAATTTTGCAAATTATACGAGAGAAGGTCTATATATGGACCGTTCACTGACTGTACCAGTCATCGAATCCAAGATCCCATCCAAACAGAGGTGTGTTGATCCGCTTCGCCTTTCCTTGGGCAGCCAGGCCATTCAGTATATCCATATCCTCCTGGGAGAGAGGGATGACTTGACTGTTGCTCAAGATTCGATTTTCCTTAACAGACTTGGGCAATACAACCACGCCCCTGTTGACGTGGTAGCTGATGAGTATCGTGGCGGCTGAAACATGATTCTTTTTAGCGATCTCCTGGATTACAGGATCCGACATGAGCGGAGCGCCTGAGAAAAGTCAAATTAATACTATTATCCCACGGAAAACCCACAGAGCGTATCAAGTAGCACTTACCCTCAGAGCCAAGCGGCGAATAAGCCTCGAGGAGGATTCCATGCTTGTCGCACCATTCTTTCAGTGCGTGCTGAGGAAGGAAGGGATGCAACTCGACTTGATTGACAGCAGGGACGATGGTCCACTTCTTTTTGAGCCCCTCCAGATAGGGAATGGACCAGTTGGCCACGCCAATCGCCTTTACTTTGCCGGACTTATATACCTCCTCCATCTGGCGCCAGGTCTCGCTCTGGTCCCAGGATCGGTCGACGGACCGTGTGCCATCGGGGTTTACTGGCAGAAGCTCGCTCGACTCGTTCTGTATATACAGTTTAGTCCTGTGGAAGTTGTGTTAGAAGAGAAACAGCGGATTGACTTACAGGAACAAGTCGGACTGGCCAGTGAATGAGCTGATGCTGGGGTTAGCCGATTTACCGACAGCGGGAGGAGGTAAGGCTAATTTACGTAGAGATCAAGGTAGTCCGTGCCCAAAGCATCAAGTGTCTTCTGGAGACCTTCCGCGACGTTGGGCTGATGGGTGTTCCACAGTTTGCTGGTGATAAAGATCTTTTCGCGAGGGACACCACTGTCCTTGATGCCCTGGCCGACTTCGTGCTCGTTTCCTATTTATTCCTTTAGGGCCCGAAAACTTGCTTGTTTCTTTTAAGCCATCACCCACCGTATATCCTATGATTGGTTAGCCAAGGCTATGCGCATCAAAAGAGAAGTGGCAATCTCACAATGCTGCGTCAATGTGAGTATATCCATTCTTGAGGGCGTAAGAGACTGCCTGCCGCACCTGACCAGGTTCAGATCTCCACGTGCCTGTATGACCTGGTCAGCACATCCCATATGACCTGCAGCCAGCATGCAGCGCTTGTATCTTACCAAGTCCCACGGCGGGGATCTGGGCCCCAGTGTTAAGCTTGAAATGAGTCGGCGGGGACATGATGATTGCGGTGAGAGAGCTTCAACGTCTATGGATCTGTGTGTTTATAGTACACTTTCGTCGAGGTTGGATCATGTAGGATGTGAGAACATGTCGAGTCAACGGGACCGATTATATTTGAGTTATCGGACTTGTTGCTACGGAGTATGAGGGGTAACACTTTACATCCAACGGTCTATTGACGCGATGAAGAAATAACAGGGCAAGTTACTTGTGGATCTGTTCCTGATTTTTAGTTCCCTGCCATTCGCAGCAACAGCCGCCGCGAGCTTCCAAAAACCGTAATATTGTGTTAAAATGCGCCGCGAATTTCTGAATATGGAGGTAGTGCGGGGTAATATTTTTAAAATGTGGGGCTGAGGTCCTGTCCCAAAAAGGGAATAGTCTTCCCCTCATGGTGGGGATAGATCTAATTCACATATCTAAGACTTCAGTCAAGAATGGTTATTTTCACCGCACTCCGAGAATTGCTATCGGGAAGGCATTGCTAAACAAGCAATGGTTTTGCTTATTTCTGGTATGGCTATTCACTCCATGCTTATGGTCTCAAGCTCTTGGAGACCCCTCCCAAGCCCGTGATGCAGGGAAGGCTCGTTTATGTCATATTTCTTACAATGTGTATGTATCAGTGTTGATAGCGGGGTTAAGCCTGTCCTCCCAGTTGTGATTTTCTTAACACAGATTACATCGCATCTACCATTGACTAATATTCCGTTCAGAGTTGATCATAAATTTGGTGTATTCTAATTTGTGCCTGAATCATAACTAGGAGATCTATTCACTAAGTACTTCCAGTTCCGCAAATCGCTTCATGAGCGGGACGCAATAGCAGCCTTGGCGTACGTCTCGAAAGACGGGTGGAGTCGAGCTCCTTCGCTATCAGCGACTTCAGAGAATGTCTTCTGAGAGCCAAAAGGATGGTACGGGGATGGTCTAGAATAGTATCATCCCCATATCAGTATATCCCCAGTATGATGGTAATGAAGGACGACTTGGAAGTTCAATGGAACCACTTACCCATATTCAGGAACGAAAGTAATGGGCTCCGAGGCAGTAGCCGTGGCATCGATAATCTGCTTCCAGACGGTTTCAAAGAACCTTCTTTCCTCCTTGAACACCTCGTGCGTTGGGTCCGGGCATTGTGATGACTGCGTTGTTCCCATTCTGGCATGGATATGTGTCACGTGAGGAATAACGGCGCTGAGCATCTGCTTGTCCTCCTCGTGTGTATCTAAGAGACGTTCACAGACCACCACCCAGTGAGAGAAATCAGCCGTTATGCGCAGGTCTGGCACTCTACGTAATACTGCTACAGTGGAGTATGGGTTGAACAGCGCCGTGTTTCTGTGAGTTTCGTGGGATACCTTGCCTGTAAGGCCTAATTCGGCATCAATGGCGAACGTGCCGCTATAGAATTCAACCGCCTCGTCCACAGACCATCCCTCACTAGTCTCAGTCAGTGTCACATTCGCACGATTTGCAGATGCAGTGGAGACGTACTACCCAGAGTGGGCATTGATCTTGTATGGTTTCACGGTTTTGGCAATCTCAAGTTTGGTTCGATAACCTTTAAGGAGATCCTGGGGTGTTGGGCCCTCCGGTGTGGGGCCTGCGTAGCTTGGCCACTGGATATGAATCCTGAGTTTGTATGAGCAAAATATACATCTTCTAGGTCGATTTCATCGTATATCGTGAAGCATAAACACTCACAGGACGTTTACTTCCAGTCCAGCGTCATCGGCAATGCGACGGATTGAAGGGAGATCGTTGAGGTTAGTGATGTCCACTTCGATGCCATCTAAGAGCCACAAAAAGGATTATTAGTCAGAATCAGTTTCAAATGCTCGGACTCCGTACCGTAGCCTTGGGCCTTCAGAGTCGGAAACCACTTGGCCCAGTTCTCGTAGCCGGTGCCGGGGTCGATACCCCAAGCAGTGCGGAAACGCAAAACGGATGCCATGATTTATATTTATTCAATATGAAAGTGGGTAAAAGTGAGTGACACTGCTGCTTGAACCGTAGGGGCTTAAGAAAATAATGTTGGATCTCCAATTTGGAAGATCATGGAGAGGGAACCCAATTTGTAGGTTAGATATATATTCCCGGATGATCATTGTGACTCGAAATCTCCAGAGAGACAGATTTCATCATAGTAATAATAGTCGCTCATAAATCCACTCCGCAGATGATGCCATCGACATAATCTACCCCCACAGCTCCGTAAATGGCAGGAAATCTCCGGTTTCCTTCGGGGGGGATTTCCTTCTTTCTCGGGGGAAATATTCCCCGCAATCTCCCCGCCCTAAAATGTGAATAATAGCCAATGGCGTAATATTTTGTCCTACCTAGTCCTAATAAAGAAGATTGAACGATCTATGAGCTATAAATAAAGAGTTTACTAGTTTACTAAGTAGATCTAAACAACAAATTTAAAAATTAAGAGCTAAAAGAACAGATACTATATAAGAAGACTACTCTGTAAAATTATCTTTTTTTCTTTGTGTTTTATTATAATCTTAAATCGTCTACTCAAGAATTTATAATTATGGCCGCTTTTCATACTTTTCAGCGCTAAGAGACCGAAGCCATTCCCTAATAACTGACCAGCACTAGTCATTAACTGGCGAGCTTGAGGAATCAGCATAATAAACCAGGAAGCCCTCATGCATATATAGAATCGTCTCGAGCCAATATATTTTCCCTTCTAATGAGATTCGAATAGTATCTGGTTCAACAGAAACAAAGTTAAAACGAGAAAAAAATTGTCATAGCGTTTGCTATAGCCTATTAGACAAAAATATATCTAAACATTTGCAATTCCTCTTCGCGGTCCTGATCGTGAATGAAGAGGCATTTCGTAGAGCATTCTAAGGGGGCGTTTGAGAAACTTGCATATGAAATCCTTCTTCACAAACCTCTCCGCTTCTTGACGGGCGCGCTATATGGGTACGACATATCACCACCGATTAATACTTAGCTGTGCGCAGCCCAAGATATAACAAGGCCAGACAAGCGTGCTAACCCAGCTATTCTTCCAGAACAAGCTTCATGATAGACATGATACTCGCAGCCGGCTTGAGAGCGGGCCGCAATTTCAGTCCAGGATGGGCATCCCTGCAAAGCTTCTTTGAGTCTTCGAGCAGGCGTTTTCGAGCGTTGAAGGTAGTGATCATCTCCATGTCCATGATCCTACACGTGCTAGTCAGGCCCCTCTCCAAGGAAATCTACTACTTACCATGTAATTCTCTCCTCGCTCCTCTCCAGCGTCAGAGGCTCAGGCAGCACCCCTTCATTGAGAATGATACGACTCCCTTTCTTCATAGCGGATAGGAGATTCTGTATGATCTTAACGACCTGGGGATCGGGAATATTGCCCAGAATAAAGTGCGAGATATAAACGTCCGGGTTGACAAACCGTGGGGTAAAGAAGTCGTGGGTCTGGAAGGTGATGCGCCCCATGCACAGGAAATGAACCCTTGCCCAGTAAGCACAAATACAATATTGCCTGCCAAAAAACAGCAATATATCACAAAGTTATCATCACCGTTGATCCAGATCTTCTGGGTCAACCGGAGGTGACGAGTGTTTGTCAAGCTCTACTAGATCACCAGGTTACTTCCCCTGTCGTTCACCGTTTTCTAAGGTTTGCTAGTACTTTGCCAGCTTGGTACTGCCATATATTGGTATACAGATGTGCAGATGATGAGACCACATGTGAAGCAATATCTGCAACGGCTCAGGACACTTGTTGCAAACAAAAACAGGGAATCTCATCACAGTTACTAACATAAGTCAACCTACAGTTCATTAGTTGAAGAGGCTGAAAATCACAGCTATGAAGGCACGATAGAGCCTCCTAACTGGCAAAAGGTTATGGAATATGAAAGTCCCACTATCGAAGAAGCGACAAAGCCCAGGGCTTCGCATGTCATCGCAATGATCTTATCATCGTCGCAACTGCTTTCACGCGACAACATATATTGAACGAGCGTTGACATAGATTCTACATCCCACAGTGTGTACTGCAGTAGTACGGCTTGTATACAATACCCCTTCCCTATAATGAATGGGTATTTGCCTTGGTCTAAGCCGTTACACCCCCGAGTCAAACAACCAGTAATTCTTTGACCTCACGTGAATGAGACCATTATATTTGACCTTTTAATCAATTGAATAGACCCACCTTCTCACAACTTTATTCATTCTTCGACAGATCGCGTATGCTAGAAAATTGAATAAATCTTTATATTTATATAGAGGGAATCGTGCAATGTTGGCTTGCTCTCTCTCAGCTACCAAAATATTATCTCAACTGTTCTGGTCCTCATCGACACTTTTTCCCTCTCCTCTACCTGCTCTACTTTCGCAGGCGCAGCATGGACTCTCTGGATTAGGCCAGAAACAATCAAGTCGGCCTCTGAGAATCATGCAGAATGCAGAAGAGGCGGAAAGTCGGTCATCCTATGGGCGTACCATCTTCATGGGGTTGGGGATCTCAATATAGCCCCCTACAGGCCGCATTCAAGGTCAATTCAGCACTAGCTGCGACCGACCCTTAATGGACCTGAGCTAGTACGCACTCGATCTGAAAGACACACATTTTCGAGTATTTCACTTGTCGACGCGAATTGACAACGCCTACAACATCTGATGTAAATCAACGAGACGTGTTTACAATAGCATCACAAATTCACAATAACATCACAATAACGATTGTTTAAGCCAAAGAAGTAGTTTGCCTTACGTGGAAGCTATCCTCAATTGCCTCTGACAGTCCCAAGGGGCTTTCAAGACCATCAATACTACAGTTCTTGAGAAGAATAGCAAGAACGGCACAACAAAACGCTTGATTGAAGCGCTACGCACAGCCATGAAGCTGTCTCTATAAGCAGCCTAATCCTTGGTATATACTAGCTGTATCTTTCTAGTATACGAAACGCTTCAGTGCAGAGCCAGGGTTCTGAATAGTTTATATTTGTGATCTGATCTGAATCTCTGGAGAACTCTGCATTGGCACGAAACTATGCGGATTCGGGCGTTTTAAACCTTATGTTGGCTATCCACGATATTTCTGCCATACGTCTTTATATTTCCTGAACTCGCCATATATAAGCCAAGGCTTGTCTGGTTTGCAACTTTTGGGAACTCGGCTACAGGATACGGAGCACCGTATCTGCCAATCTACTGGACAGATATGCTGCCGTTTCAAAGAGAATTCTCTCTTAAGGATCTGAGCGCCAGTGCTGAGTTGTCCTTGTCGAAGAATCATCCACTCAGTCATTGAGGTTTAGTGGAGCCCAAGCTCCCAATACCCACCGATGAGGGTACGAACTTGGGAACGCAAGCGGAGATTTATACTACCCTCTCGGGTTAGCTTCCCACCCAAAGCACTCTAAGATCACCCAGACAGGCGCTAACACTATGGGCTAAATTGAACTCTCGATAAGCCACTCATCTCACAAGAACTATAATTGCAACTGAAGTCTTGGACACTTGATATCCTTTCCATAACCCGACTCACGGATATTATACTTCCACAAAGGCCAGTTCGGCTACAACGGTGTACAGCTATCCACCAAAGTACAATAGTTCTACCCTACAAGTATTTGGGACCATCGAAATGAGTGGTGAAAGATTACAAATATAATACTTTACTAGTACTCCGCCATCGCACAGACGTTATTCAACAACGCTATCTACAACCAGCGACGGATATCGTGATCAATCCTGAGAGTGATCCTGCTTTCCAGATTGACGAGTACCGTTACGAAAACAAATAAAACGTACTAGAAAGAACATTTTGCCTACATACACAAAGGGGCACATTGGTAAGCTGCCAGAAATACTTCCAGGAAATGATAGGAAGGAGCTGGACAGAGTCGAAAAGCGACAAGAACGTCTTGGAGATTGGCACCGTGAGAAGCATGGAAACTTGGCTTCGACTTCGACAATCTCAAAAATTTGACCATGTTAATCTTGGAAAGGGGCGCTGAATTAGCCTTTCACAAGTAACTGACGCCGAGTCCTGTTGCACAGATTTGCGCTGAAGGAAGCCGGCAGAAAACCACCATCTACTTATTCGTCCACCAATAGCCCTCAATACTGCGTTCGCTGTACGAATGAATCACTTTCTATAGATTATCGGATGGCAGTGTTCCCCTTCCCAATTCCGCTTCAACAAATCCCAAGGCAGGATTGAGAAACGAGCGGCAGATCCCTTGACTCTCAGCAGTCCCCAAAATCTCGTGCGACTACGACCTTTCTTAGGTCTCTGGCTTGTTTACATGAGCTATACTTCATTATAGCCCAACTGAACTCGAATTACTTCCCTTACCGAGTTCATAGAACTGAAGGAAGGCCGATTTCTCTAAGGGTGCACCACCATCAAATGAAACCTGAAGGATGCTACCGTCCGGTTTACTTCCGAGATACTCGCTCATCTTTCTCTTCCGCTGGTATGGCTAGCTGCTGTAGAGCGATGGGGATTTATCCAGGTGTAGGACTGAATCATCGAGATGGGCCGGGAGTATGAGGCAGAAGGGGAGAGGAGCATTGGAGACCTCAGAAACCAAGATTTGGTAGATAGAAATGCCTAACATAAGGTCTTTGATCTTGTTGCGGGCAACAGGTTGTTTCTTTGGCATGGTTGAATAGGAGTCCACAACTTGAACCAACAAGAGCTGATGGACAGGGACACTGACTGCGATAAGGCAGAAGAGGCTTCTAGTCTGCAGGCACCGTGGAATACAATTGGTAAGGATGATTTTGGCATCGGTAAAAGCTGAAGGAAGCCAAGGGGTCCTTAAAGGCTCCTTGTAACGAGAGTGAGACGCCAGAACAGCAAGCAGGTTTTCTGTTAGACCTCCCATGTTGACGATATTGAGAAACGATTTCTTCGAAGATCAAGTCCTCGGCGGAACTTCAAGAGTGGTTGGAGCACCTTGCTGTCCACCTCTATGCTCGTTCTCGAGCAGATATCACTGTGAGACTGGCCTTAAATGGTGAACAAAAATCAGATGTTACACGGTCCTGGATCCGATTACACTGAAACATATTATATGTAACAGTGAAGGGCCATCGATGAGCAAAGCATCTGGCGCCAACACGTCCTTTCTGAATCCGACACAGATGAGGCATTCTGTTGGAATTGTGTGATTGAGGATTGTCTGAGGAGGTGTAAGTTATTGTTACGAGTTCCAAGAGAGAAATATCTGGACGAAGCAAAGCGAATTCGATTAGTACACGAAGACGCAATCAAGAATGACGCCAGCATCTCTACGATGGACACCTATTCTGGCTATCTAATCAAGTCTATCAGCGAGCTAGAGGTGGCTATTGGGTCCATTATGAAATAGGAGGTATACAGACTCGCTATTGATATGACCGGCCAAATAAATTACAAAAGGAGTTTTAAGCGGATTGGTATACAGATTACAGGTACTATACGCCGACAGAAGATGGGGGACGCTGATTGTAATAGCTTGGAGCTATCTATCGCGTGTCTCTATCATGGGATCCACGGAGCGATTCCGGCTACTGCAAGGAGTTATACGTACCAGGCAACGATAATTTGAAAATATTTTTTTATTTGGAGTTTAAATCGACCGATTTCTCTCGCCCCCGCTCCTCAGCTCCACGTGATGAGTGAAATCGCCTATATTGTTGTCACATAACCTGGCTCCGTCATTCGAGACCATCCTCAATAGGGACAAGTTCAAGAAGGCCCGGGTGAATAAGGATACTCGATATAGAGTTTCAATGGTAGCAAATACTCTATTCGCAGCTGAACTGGCGCAGCGCTATCCTTCCATTGCGTCTAAGATATTTTATATAGATTTTTTAATTCTTAATCTATTTTAAGACTAGTTCTTTCTGACTAAGTATTGTAGGCCCACTTAGCAGGCGGAAGAACCCACTTTTTGGACCACTAGGACCGCCAGATGGAATCCCCGACCCTACCAAGAAACTATCATTAATAGTACTCCGTAAACAATATACTTTTGGGACATAGACTGTAATTGTTGTCCACCCAACACCCATGGCTTTGATCTCCAACTTCTACTGCCGACATGATGAGAGAAAAACGTTTCGTCCTATTTGGCACCACCATTCAAGCTATTGCCTTGCCATTCACCGTTCGTTTCCCCAAAAAATCCATAATATTCATAGCCTAAATGTCATCCACGCGAGATCCGCGACCAAACGATCGCGACCCAAGATTCTTCGTGACTTGACCCACTCAAAGGGTAGATGAAAAAAAGCAGAAAGAAAACAATACAGGTAATTCCGGTGGTGTTGTTTGCGAAGGGGTGTCAGGAGGTAGCACCGGGACGTGCTGTGGTCGATTCGGGTAAGAAAGAAGGCGTCGACTGCGAAAGCGTTGTAGATTTTCACGTTCTTGTTCCGCCGTTCAATTTACTTTAGAGGTAAGACTTGGGTTGAAGTAATGGTCTAGGTGACGCTAATGTGTAATATGCTCTCCCAAAGTTCCACAACATATATGGAGCATAGCCGGTGATTGAGCATGTCACTTGTTTGATAGATAATATGAGCTGTGTACGGATATCCTATTATCAGGAGCGAGTATAGGGACATTAGGTGGCTACGTCTGACCTATTCCAACACTTGAGTACTCTGACGCTGACTATCGAAGCCCTTTTCGTCCACTCCACGATGTAATAGATGCATATGTCGCCGGTCGGTTTCCTTTTATTTTTATACATGAGTAACTCTAAAAGGATGCACATCCCTTATTTTGACCACATTCTCCAGATCTCTGAACATCTTGTTAGGCGGGGATGGCTATCAAAGTTCTTAATTGTTTGGGTAGCAGGCGGTTAAAGAACAGGCCCCTTGTTGTACGCCCTACATTGATAATAATAATGGCACTTGATGGATAAATAGGCTGGCATGGCCCTTTTCACTTGATTGAATTGTAGTCAATGTGTTCCTCAGTGAATGCCTTTTCAGCCATAGTGAGTCACTACATACGTAAAGGAGTAACAGAAGGCACCATAGGATGGGAGTGAGTCACCTGAGCACCCCAGTATTCCCTTTACATAGGCCCGTGATTCCCCTTCGTTTATGTCAAGTGAGTGTTCATATGCTGGGGGGGCGAAAAGTCTTTCCCCTTCACCTTTTCTCTGATCTTCTGTTTCGATCTTCTCTTTCTTCATTTCTCCCCACAAGGTCCACTTTCAGGCCTGAAAACCTTTCTTGAAAGCCCTCACAGCCCTCATCTACATCTTCCCATTCTCCCATATCTCTTTAGATCCTATTCCTCCTTCAACAGAACCTTATCTCTGTCCATTTTGGTCCCATCCCACCACCATCATATCTCAAGAAGTCCTACAGCCTTAAAACCCGCCGAAAAGCCGCAGACTCAGGGAAAAAACAATTAAAACCAATAAAATCAAGAAAGAAAATACTCTTCGCCCTTTTTCCTACTGCCCCTGTTGCTTTTAACATTCTATTCCTTCATACATAAGTATTGTTCCTGCGTCTCTTGATGATTCATCATACTAACACTAGAGGTGAGAAGTCAACAATGACAAAGCTCAGCCCAGAAGCTCCGGAGTGGGACATCGGTGGCCCTAGGCTCGACCACAAGAGCGAACTTCGTGGGAACGATGTCTCTGCCCGATCTTCTCATACTGGACAGGTATATAATCCTGGGAATCTGCAAGCACAAGCGAGCACAAACTAATTTCATCAGAGCGACACTTGTCAAGACTTGGACGAGCCTATTGCAAGTCATCTAGGCGACTTATCGATCCAGGAAAAGAACAGCCAGCATGGCGACGAACCCATCAAAGATGAGGTATAAATTTCAATGATTCCAACTATTTGCAATGACCAGTGTTAACTCTTTCATCAGACAAATCTTGATGACTTTTGGACGCACGATGCTCCTTTCCCGGTAGGTTACTCTCATCATAGAGGAAAATGTGCAGGTCTCGAATGTGCCTTCGCTTACCACTGTGTTTATATACAGGGGAATGAAAATGATGCTCGCATAAAGGAAGACAACCGAGACAAGACCCAAAATAATCTCATCGCTCTGGCTCCGGGGAAGTCTGCAGATGCAGGCTATTTCAGGGGCCCGAGACCGCGTTGGGTCCGCTTTCAGCTTCCCGATGGGGATACCAGCTGTAGTGAGCCCAGATTTCTACCAGAGAAACCACAATTCACTCACGGAGAAACTGCTGTCTGCTTTCAAATTGTCGAACGTGGAGTTGCGTCAAAGCTCTCTTTCATAATTTACGTGACCCAGGCAAAATCCAAAGCTAAGCATGAGTTACATCCAGACAACATTGCACATTCTGCTCATCTGGATTTCACGCTGCACACTTACGCCAACAAGCGACCTCGTTGTGTCCAGAATTTCACCTTCCAAGAGCATTTCCCAGTAAAGCAAACGGAAGATGCCGACGAAGATCAGGAAGTCGAGTACCAAGACCCGTGCTACATTGACATCGAGTTTGACACGACCGGCGGTGTGTCTCATGGACTACTGGACTCATGTGTTGCTGGTTTTAATGACCAGGCCCAGAGGATCTTTGCCTACTTCAGAGTAATGACGCGTCAGTACTCCGAAGACATGCGCCATGTGAAATTTCGTGTTGATGTTGCACCCGAGCATGTCAAGAACATGGAGGGACTTGTCGGGGCTTTACAGGAGCTCGCCAGCGGATTACCACAATGTCCCTCTTACGACCCGTACCGCTCCCATGGGAAAGATATTCGCATTATTTACGGGCAGCAGATGCCCCGTGCGCTGGTTTACCAAGATTGGGGCTCTGACATCGTCAAGTTTCGTCCCGTGTCTTATTTTCAAGACGCCGACGATTATCTCGTCAAACTTGCCTACGGAGCGACACTTGAATGGAGACGGCCGTATGAGCAAATTAGAAGAATTCAGGAGATTCCATCGATGGTCACGCTCCGGAAGATCGGCCCTGCCATTGTGGCTGTCGTCCGTCTGGATAAAGACTTTCTCAAGGACGAGATACTCCCTTTCGAAATGCAGGGATCTGAAGTCATTCTGCCCGAGAACACTGACGCCCAGGTGACTATTCGTGTTCCTCAGAAATCAGGCCCGTCAAGTGACTGGAAAGCAAGTGGTTTTACCGTTTGCGGGTACATCGAGGATACAACCCCTGAAGATATCCAGATAGTCTTATACGGCACGCGTCTGGGAAAGCTGTTCAAAGGAGATACCGACACATGCATCACCTACGCTGGGTTTATCAAGTTCGATATCAACGAAGCTCCAGTCAAGCGCCAGATCAACGCCATGGTCAAACTGCATTCAAATGAGAACGGGGTTGCCCGGTGGCTCCCTCTCTTGCTGAATCAAGAGCCTAATTCTTTGCCTGATGTCGATTTGCTACGTGATATTGATCAGAATACCATTACGTCTGCATTAAAGCATTTGCTTAGTCTTAAAGATTGGAATGCCCAGCAGAAGACTGCGTTCAGGTCCCTTCGCATGACCAAAGGGGGTTGTTCGATTTTGGAAGGATTCCCAGGATGCGGCAAAACAACTGTCCTAGCAGCAACCGCAATATTTCTTTATCGATGTGGATTCAATATTCTGCTAGTTGGCGCGAGCAACGCGGCGGTGGACGGTTTGGTTGACAGTCTCGTTGCGCTGGAACCCATACAGTACGTTCGCATCCGTCGCGGAGAAGTTGAGAAGCGCTCTCGAATGACTGCGAATGCTCGCGAGCCCGCTTCTGATGAGGGAAATGCGGAAGTCGAGCAGCACGTCGCCCTGATCGGTCTTCTTCAGGCCCTCAAATCATCCCAGTCCCGAAAGATCGAGGGAGATGCCCAGTACAGTCTGCTCACTCACATAAATCGAAGATGCAGCGAAGCAATCGCGAAGAACGAGTCACATATGATCAACGTGGCGCAAGGAGCTAAGAAAATGGACACAACAATGCCGGGCGGCGAATCTACTGAGTCCAGTGAACATGATGTGCGGAATGCCTTCAGTGTCGTCAATGAGTACCTATCGCAACCCAAAGATCCACGTCCAGATCCATCTTCGACGGACGAGTTTAAGAAGTGGCTAGATAGACAAAGCATCTTCAAGAAGTGTTACGACACCGTCGCCGACCTTGTGGTGAAGAATACGTCCATCGTCGCCTGTACTAACAACCTGGCTGGTTCCCATATAGTCCGGAGAAACTTTGGCGCAAATGGCAAACCAATCATCGTCATTGCTGACGAAGATGGACAGGCATTGGAACCGGACGTGATAATCCCCCTTGTCTCCCTAGATATGGCACAGCTCGTTGTGGGTACAATCAGAGGAGGTGACAGCCACCAGCTCCCTCCCTTGGCTATTACTGCAAGCGAGGTCCCTGGCTACAATGAGTTTGGTGCTCAGCTTGCCAGGTCATTTTTCGATCGATTACGCCGTGCTCGGTTCCCAGTCACAACCGTTTCCCAGCAGTGTCGTATGTGCCCCCAGCTACGAAAGTTTCCGTCCGAATTCACGTACTTTGGAAGAATGATTGACGACCCGAGCGTGGCGTCTATCATCATTAATAGTGAGCTGGCGGATGCTCTCCTCACATGGATCAGGACCAAGGAGCCAGGTGCTAAGTTTAACAATGGGTTAGAACTAATCGGTCTTAACGTCTCTAATGGCCAGACGATGGTCAATGACAGGAATCATTCTAGTTCGAACGCTGAGAACGTTTCCGTAGTCATGGACCTCGTTGAGTTCCTGATTAACCAAAATGTACTCTCCAACGTGACCTGCTCGATAATTACGACCTACTCGGAACAAAATAAATCCTACATCACCAAGATGCTTGAGCTTTCTGAAAAGTTGAATATCATTTGGCAGGACATGGTCGATGTTATGAGCGTAGATAGGATGCAAGGTCATGAGAAAGACATGATCATCCTTGATTGGGTGGTTGATTCTGGAACAAAGTCTGACCTTGGATTTGCGTCAGATAATCGTCGGGCGAATGTCGCCATAACTAGAGCGCGCACTTGTTTGATAGTTGTCGCCAATGGCCGCATTATCGACAACGACAGACTCAGTGAAGTGAAGCCCATGGAGGTACCCCCAGAGATTCTCGTGCATTGGCAATATCTATTAAATAACCGCCTCATTGTTGATTGTCCCGCGGAACTCCCTACAGTGGATAACAACGATCGGGACGAGAACGAATGCCCAGGTCCAGCAGAGCTAGCCACTGTGGATGGCAACGATCAGGAGAAAGAATCCCCTTATCCTATGGGACCCCCAAATTGGTGATGTGCGAAGGTACTTGGTAACTTCGCTTTCGGTGAAAACTGGAGAAAGGAAAAAAAAAAAAAAAAAAAAAAAAAATTGTATCTAGCTTTACAAGATCCTACTTTCAGGTCTTTCAACACTTCTGCCATGGATTTCGTTCCCTTCCTATATTTTCCAGTTCTTGATACTAAACCTTTTTGCCTTCAATATTTACACTAAATTGGTAACCGCCAGTATGAACCTGTTTCCGTGAGTACCTGTTCTCTTTCTTGCGGAAAGGAAGTGGTTGCTCCTTTGTGCTTTCCCTATTGCAATGTCCATTCAGAAGACATTCTAACAGTATTCTCAAGGCTATCTCTTCTTTCCACCATTCCATGTCTCCATTTCTCTTGATACCTCCACTCTTCTCTTATTATCTCAATATTTCTGTTATATGACGACCCAGCATGGCACTGATCCTTGGTACGGAACCTACTAGCTTTTCGTGGGTCATGCGGCCTAAGGCTGCCTGTGAGCTAACTACCACCAAACCCACCACGAAGGATGCCACTTCGACTCGCATTCATACCCGCGCCCAAGTCAGGTCCTCCACCAACATGAAGGCGATTCCTGACTCTGACCCAACGGTGGAAGCTGAGCTTGAAAAGGTCATTTCAGGTGTCACCTCTCTTGAAATGGTCACCAAAGACCTTGTTGACAAGCTTCAACTCTTCTGTATGGAGATAATCGAGTTCAAATATCTGAAGGTACCCTGCTCTATCTAACTACAGGGCCTACGTGAATCGTTATATCTGACACAGATCCAGGTCAGCGAATTGGAGTACAGAAATGGGCTCGACTGGTGCGACGAGGAGTATAGTGAGATAACGGGCATTACTATGGAGTATAATCCGAAGACCGGTACTGTCATACTTAACTCACGAGGAGCATCGGCCCTTCATTCGTCGTGCCAAGAGGTTCTCATATCCTGGCTTCAAGAAATCCAGGACTCAACTCCTGAACAACCATTGTTTGCCATTGAAGAACAGGGTAAATGCGTGTAGCGTGCTATATATGGACACAAAACTAACGCTATACTAGGCTTCACCGGGTTTCATAAGGTTCCTGATGGTATTCTTGGTCGCGATGGGTCAGAATTTCCAATAATTATGGTCGAGGTCGGGTTTAGCGAGCCCCTTGAGGTGCTGTTCAGCAATGCACGAGAAGCCTTAGACATATCCGCGGGTGAAACTCAGGTAGTAATTCTTCTGAAGATCTACGAGGAGGGGCGTGAGACACCCAGAGGATACCCCTGGGGCCTTACTGAAACCGAAATTGGGGACAAGGCTAGGAAGCTCAGTTTAGTTCAAGCTGTCATGGATTGGCACCAGCAGAACGAGGTCAATATTGTTGGGGATTTGACGGTGCACATGTATATCTGGAGCGCAGAGCGCAAGCACCCGCCTCGATATCCCATCTGGGAGTTTGAAATTGACTCTGCTACCCGTGTCAGCAGCGATGGAACTTTCCGGCAGAATCTGAGAAATCCATTTCTTGACCGCGATTTTCGGCTGAAGATATTTGGCGGTTCGTTCCCCCTTCCTGTTGAACGGATCCGAATACGGTTGAGAAGCGTTATTGGACTCGAAGTGCGGAATAGAATACGTGCATACCTTTGCCGTCGTGGTTACATTCCTCGCCCTCGGCACCCTTGACTAGTTGCTCTGCATGGTTAAGCCATGTTCGCCGGGGATTACCTCAGGTTCATTGACGACTCCTCTTTGCTCCCACGCGTGCCTTCGGGCGGTCTCTGTGTTTTTTAAATGGACTTTCTCTATGTTTTATGGGATTATTATTAATTGAACCAGACTGGATGACTGGAGTTAAACTTCTCATGACAAACCTTGCTATTGGAAATCACGGTAAGGATTAGTATGAAGCCTAAAGTACTCTGGAAAGCATTCGTGTATATGACCTGGGCTAATCTAGGAGAGACCATCCTGGCTTTCAAATAATGGCCGAGAAATGGCCTTGCGAAGCAGTTCGGAGAGTTACATCGCTCATCATTCTGCAATGCAATCAAGCATCATAATACATCTCGCAATACAAGATTGAAGCTATTCGCTAAGTTCCTAGATAGCGCAAGAGTACGTAGTAGTCGGTGAAAAGGTGAGCTAAATGCGGCAGCCTCGGTAATCGATCTCCGCAGGCAGGCATGTAAGCACTACGGTCTTGGCTTAGGCACCAACAACAAAATGATGTTCTGTTTTCTATCATAACAGGTTGCCTGGAGTCATTCAAGGTCCATACATATACAACCGTCAAGACATTTCTACAAAAATACGATCAATTCCCACCATAGGAAACCCGTCTTATTATGGTACGAACGGCTCACTCAGAGAAGCAGGATTTGCTCCCGCTTTTCTCGCTCGGGATCGATGTGTGGTATATTGTCCTTGACCTCCTTCGTGAGGAAGTCGACCCGAACGATTACGAGGAGGAGGAAGAGGAAGAAGACCTTGATAGCGCCTGGAAACCCAAAAGTGTAGCCCGGAGACTCCCTTACCTTCCCGACCTCATCAGCCTGAGTAGTACGTGCACATGGTTTCGGGATATGCTTGCTCCCAGCATATTCGTCAACATCGAATTGAACAATACGGCTAAAAGCGCCCGGTCAATCACCGCGATCGGTAAGGGGAGGCATGCTGCGTGCGTCAAGACGCTGCGGTACATTGGTATCTGTAAGACGGGTATGTGGCACAGAATCACAACACCAAATTGAAGGATATCTAACTATTGTGTCGGCAGATCAGCAAAGCTCGCCCCTGGAGGAGGTGTACCCCCCAGAGGTTGACCAGGTTCTATCCAATTTACACGTGCTCAGCGGCCTTGACAAACTCACGATTGAATTTCCCTTTGACTACGAGTCTGATCTATTGTTCGAATACCTTCAAGATGATATTTTTTACCCGGAAAATGCTCCATCAGAGGAGGTCGAAAATACCTGGCGAGGGTTGATGGCAGCAACCTTTCGTGCAATCGTATCCAATTACAGTCACGCCTCGTCTAATCGTCGACTACCTTTAAACATCGAATTCCGTGATCTGAACATCTTCATGGTGTCGGTTTACGCAACCGAACCATTCCAGTCTTTCCTGTCACAACTGAAGAGTTTCGATCTCTCCCTAAGACGTTGGGATAACGGCGTTGGCTGGACCATGATTACCCAACGTATCTTCCGCGAATTTACCCACTACCTAGGCCCTTTTTTCTTCGACCACCTCGCCACTGTGGAAGAATTCTCTTTCGATCCCCGAGAAACAGGAACACTCGGGAAGGGAGGGCAACCGTATTGCGAGGACATAGGTCTAAGAAACACTACATTACCCAGGCTTCGGAAGCTCACACTGAACAACATTATCATCTGTCTCGAGCTACGCGACTTTCTTGTTCGACACAAGGCCACCCTAGAGTCTATCGCATTGCGGGATTGTTTCGCATGTGACGAACATGCATGGGTGTACGGAGAACGGATTGATTGGCGAGAGCTATTTACTACTCTTGCACAAGAGTCTTTCCCTCGGCTTACAGAGTTTGAAACCGTTTGGAGTGATAGTCCACTGCAATTGCTGGACCTTGATGATAAGTGGGCCGATCATAGGGTGGTTCAGCGGGTACGCGAGAAGCTTGATAGAGAGCCCGACGCAAAGGTATTTGCGTACTGTGAGGTAGATGACAAGTATGGCGTGAGATATTGTAACGGCATAGTCAACCAAGCTGCCTTTCTAAACGGGGCAGACAACTCGAGCTATCTGGACCTTATGGCCATCATACAGCGGAATAGTGCGCAGGGCAGGCGAGTGGGCACCGACTGAAATCGTACAATTTCAACTAAACTTTTGGTCGTGTCACAGGAAGGGTTTCTGACCATTCCCGGTTCTTGTCTCTTTAGGTCCGTCTTTTCAGAGACGAATATAATACAAGGACCTGCATCTCTATTGTACTCACAGTGTTGGCATTATGAGTAAATTATGGAGTTTGCTACGCATAGTCATTGACCGTCAGACAGTAGCATATGTGCAAAATTAACGGTACAATTGGTCAACAGTGACATACGACTTATGTACTTCATAGAGTCTTACAGACCTCTCTACAACGTCATTTGACGTTTATTCACAAGCACAGGAAATCAAATAGTTCTCGTTTCCAGAACAAAAGTAGTTACAGGATCAACCTGTTGTAAAGAATAGAAGACAACAACTAAGATGAACCAATAAGATGAACCCGTCATCAGAAACACCTGTCCCTCTCTCTCCCCTCTCCCTTTCTCTTTCTCTCGGTTCTGTCTCTCCCCTTATTCCGCATTTCCACCACACTTAGGGAAAGGAGCATCACCCGGAGACACCTTCCCAGCATATCCAACACTATCACCAGGATGAGCAAAGACAGTCTCCTTACCCTCAACAGTCCTGCAACCATTTCCCACATTCGCCGTGAAGATTTCAGGCAGCTGATTGAACTGGGCCGAATCAGAACCGCCCTCGATCTCAACTTGAGCACAGTTCATATACATCTCACGGTTTCCCTCGATGTTAAACCAGCTCCACGCGAACAGCGCCTTGCCGCTAGGCGCAAAAGAGGGGATCTCGAAGTCCCATTCAAGCTTGAGCGGGCAGCCGCCCATGTACGACTCGATCACGCGGAAGGTCTCGCCGTTATCATAACTGAGCGAGATCTGGCATGAGCCTCCGTGGTGGTTGTTTCCTGGTGCAAGCTTCATGTAGTCGGCTTGGCCTGCGGTGTAGTTGGCGACTGTGCGCCACTGGGTGGTCTTGTGGTGGCCTCTGCAGGGGAAGTTGGATCCTGTGGATCGGGACAATTGTTAGATTTGGTTGGATTGTTGAGGTTCTATGTTGGTAGATGAGGGTATGGCTCTTACCATCTGGTTCAAGAGGGGAGGTGTTGTCGTAGTCGATGTTAGACCAGTCGTTCTGGGGATCGAATTGACTCTTCAAAGGGAAAGGACGGATCATTTCCATATGGGCCAGAGCTGTGCTGGCGGTTGCGATTGCAGCGAGGAGGTAGGCTTTGAAATGCATTTTGGGTGGTTTGTTGACTTGTTGTACTTGTTCGACGAAGGAAGCTGTTAGAGATGCAGGCAGGTTCTGAGATGCCAATGTCTTGGTAGTGATTGGTGTTCTTATATGTCTGCCTTTTGATGCATTGATATCTCAACTGATTTCGTTTCGCTCCTTACCGGTACCTCATGATCCGCCGGATGCTACCTTGTTTGATTAAATGTGAGGTATGGTACTTGATACCATGATGTGTGGATACTGCAACCCCATCCATGGAAATTGTCCGTTCCATAGATCAAATTGAGGTCGTTCAACGGTGACATTTGACGGCGCTTAGAGTGATGTATAATATAGAGACACCTCAATTGGGATATGATCACCACAAAGACAGCCAAATATGGCGCGTATAGAAGATGGTTACTTTCGCCCATACGGGAAATGCCGACGATGTGACTGTCGACCGTCACCAAAGTAGCGCACAAGGCAAATCGGTACTCGATGCCTATCAATTCCAAGTACGTAAAACGTTAATTTGAGAAATGAGCTTCTGAAGAACTTGCAGCAATCACAGTTTCGTCACGTTACATCGGCGCCAGCATTCGTGGTTTGGTTCCTGAAGAAATGTCCACCTTCTGTTTAGGTACATCGTCGACGAGCAAGCTAAGCCCTGGCTGTCGCATCACCTTATGTCCTGCATGGAAACTCATTTCAGGGCCTGAAGTCAGGCGCCCTTATGATTGGACTAAAGAACAATTCATTATGAGAACGATAGAAGATAGAGCGTGCAAAAGGATTTGAGAATCTCTTGGCATGACTAGAATGTAACCCTATAAGATTAGAGTGTTTTATGGGCGATCCGGACAATGCCCGAGTGGGTCGCCTCCAGAACATGAAACTGAACTCATTTCCCGGGTCGAGCGGCATTGTATGGGTCGATCCAGTGTCATCGATATGTTAAGTCGATCCATCATCATGTAAATAATAGGTGGCTCCCGGATATCAACTTCAATATCGAGGACGGAAAGATATTCCAGACATGCTACGAACTACATATTCTTTTCGAATGAACTAGTTCAGGAGTATTTGGTACTACGCGGAGTTCAACATAAATATCCGCAGATATCCGTCCATGCTGAACAATGTAGCAAGTGCCGTGCGCTACCAGAAGCTACATCACCATACAACCTCATTTTAACCACTTCCACAATGACACCGTAACTACTGTTCATGCAGGAACCAAGAGAAGATCGACATGACAGATATTCCTGAGTCCTTTGGTGTGTGATGACCGGTTATGCTGAAGAATCAAGAGGAAGTGGCGTTGCAGAGCGCTAAGGAAATTCTAGTCACCCTTCCTTTAGCATTTGGGTAAAGTTGAACTTCAAGAAACCTGGCCAGCGCATCGCAATAGCGGGCTTTCCGCCCCAAAGAGCCTCGTGTACGCTTTTCGTCTCTGTTCCATGGCTGAGCTTTTTGCAATTACCCAACCCATCGTAGCTTATATCATCACTATTTACAGCCTCAGTAATGCCGATTTGGTCGAATAGTCATGGAGGTAGACGGCAAAGGAAGACCTGGGCATGAGTCTGCGATAGTATTTCAAGCTATACGTGGCAGGTTAAACAACCCATTATTCCATCAATCAATTAATGAAACAGCTGATTGCAGGCTGCTTATTCAGATATTTTCAGGCAAGGGGTGGAGAAGATGAAACCACCTGGTTACTGACGCGGTCTTTGGATGGTAGCAGGTGATTGACTAGAATGATCGTAACTGCTATGCCATGCAATTCCTACGAGGAGCCCTAATTAGGGTAGCCCACATGACCACCTCTAGCGTATCGCGATCTCAGAAGGCAATCCTCAGCCCTCGCTGGGCTTCAGCACGACCATGCATTCAAGACAAACATAGTACATGGGAAGAACATGCCGGACGATTTGATATCGCGTGCACATAGCTTACACATCGCCAAATGGATACCGGTCAGAGGATATTTCACACACCACGTTACCCTTTCGTCCCATACATGTTCGAGAACCACACCAAACTGGAAAGGGATTTCGCTACTTGTTTCATGCAACAAGCATACCAATCTGCAGGATATATTCATTCAACTGAGGGACAATCAGCCTGACTCTTAAGCCAATGTTCAGAGTAGAACTCGTCAGCATCTTGTTCGAAGACAAAATCAGGTACGAAAGTCAAAGGTCAGTGCGCTCGCAAGCTGGTCTACATCTGGTTAGTCTGATCCACAATTTCTCAGAGGCCTAAGCGTCGGATTTACTAAAGATCCGAAGTTCGTTCTGCCAAGAAGCCACCGTGGCGATTGTTTATCTTTAAAGGACAAATATATGTACATTTGGAGCTCGAAACAAAACAAAAGTATACAAGAAAATCCCGAAACAGAAATTGGACAACTCATGGCAAGGCATTGAACTTGCGTAGCTCAGACTCAGTCCAGTCCCATAAACGTCTTCCCATGTCTTCACTTCTGGCATACTGGTTATATGGCTTCAAGTGTCCCACAGGAATATAATAGCTTCCATTGACGAGGTCTTGCTTTTTCGCACCAGCAGCGGCCCACAGCTCATTATAGGCTCCCTGAGGAACCTGTGTCCCAAAAAGACCCAGTGTCTTTGAGCCTAAAGCAGCGAGGGTAGACCGATCGCTCACTGAGCTGTATAGGTCCGTCAGAATGATCCCCGGGTGAACGGAAACTGAAGTAATTGAAGGATACCGCCGTGCAAGCTCAGCTGCGAAAAGAATGTTTGCTGCCTTAGAAGCACCATATCGAGTATTAGTGTTTACCTTCTTCAGTCGGTCCTGATCCAGGATAGTCTCGAATGACGGAGCCAGATTATGTCCGATGGATGAGAGTGACACAACCCGCACATCTGAATTGGGCTCTTCTGCTGTCTTGAGCAAGGTCGGCAGTAACAGCTTTGTGAGGAGAAAATGACCGGTATGGTTGGTACCCAGTTGGATCTCATGGCCCATCTCGGTTTCTCCTGGCGGAAGCGACATTACACCAGCATTGAGTATCAAGATGTCGAGCCGTGATGATTCTGCATTGAATGTCTGTACCGCAGTCTGGATTGATTCAATGGACATCAAGTCCAGTGGAAGCCAGGTGATCTCAACATTATTTGATAGCGACCCTTTTAGAGAGCTGATGGCCGCCTGTGCTTTCGTCTCTGACCGTGCAGCGAGATATATCCTTTGCGGTCGATGTTTGGCCAACTGCAGGATGGTTTCTTTGCCCAGTCCAGCATTTCCTACAGATTATTAGTATACTTGGTATTCCACCTAAGTGAGGAATGCCATACCTCCGGTCACCAACACTACCTTTCCAGATAGATCAGGGATGTCTCGATCAGGATTGAAGCTCACACCTCCAATATAATTGCAAGGATTCAGATTTGCTCCTATGAATGCTGCCATGTCTCGAAGTAATCAGGTTTTGTGATAGTATTAGGTCTGGGATAAAGTTTGAATGGGGACGAAAACAGGTGTTGCCTCAACGTCGTATTAGTGGTTTGAATATATGTTGTTAGATTTCTTCACGAACTTGGCCTCCCACATCCTATATATATTTAAGTGTGGCAAATGTTCTGTCCGTTTCTAATTCTAACGGTGAAGATCTTGCGGGATTCCTCCATCAAGTGGATTCATCAATATTGAGCCACTACTCTAAATAAACTTCGAGATCATCATCCGTTTCCCCAAATCATTGGCATGCTTTGCGAGTCGGGTGAATTATTGACCCGGCCCACATTTTCAGAGTCTCTTTTCGGAGTACGAACGCTCCGCCGCACGCCCCACTCCCTCCTGAAATACCTCTTCTCATTCTCGATCGTAGCAAGGCTCACAATACCACTGAGATGCAATACTAGCAATGGCTGCGTCTATGTGGATTGACTGTAGAAATAAATTTAAACATGACGCTTGTCACTGAGCACTTACTAGGGTGTGGCGTGTCCTAGCCCTATCACCCTATCTGGGTACATTCTAGCCGCAATATATATCACTTGTAATTCGCGCATTAAACTACTCAGTCTCGTCAATTCATACATACTACTAGTCAAATCAATATCATCGTACAGATCACAGGCAGTCGACTCTCTATATATTTTTATATAATTTAGTTCTTACGGAGAATTTGTGTTGCGCCCCAGCCGTTGCTTAGATCAATCTCCATCGCGGCATCACATATCAATGCACAGAGATAACAACCGTGACTGATAAGAGATAAAAGACCCCCAAGACCTTATCAAACCCGATACGACAGATATGCAAGAAGGACAACAAATAGATAACCGGCCAGTAGCCGATGCTTGGCCGTGCGGGGAAAACGATACTAGTATGTGGGGATTTTCTCCGCCAGTACATCTCAACAACTGAAGCAGTCACGTCACGCCATAAGCAGGGCTCTATTGCTTTTTATAATGTCGGTTTCCCACGTCAACAGACGGATCCCGTCTTATCAACCGTATCAATGTCATGTCTGCCAAAGCCGATTTACCCGACATGAGAACCTCAAGCGACATGCCAAGCTCCACTCCCGCTCACAGGAGGAGGCATCGCTACCCTGCGATTTTTGCCAGACTACTTTCTCACGGCCTGATCTGCGGCATAGACATATGAAGAGGAAGCATCCGGAGTATGACCAGAGGCGGGCGACTAAACGATCGCTGCGTGAGCCTCTTGCGTCTAAGCAAGGGGGTGATGGGAGGAGATCGCAACGGGATGATGTGTATTTGTCTTCTGGATCTTCTCCTGATAGCCAGGAAGGTTTTCAACTACAGAATTCGGGTGATGAGTGTGAGCTCGAGGTGGATGGTGCGCTTTGGAATATGCCGTTACCGCATGCGCAGCATGCACTCTTCCATCGCCACGACGGAGAAAGCTCAACTATTCGAACTAGCGGGCCAGTGACAGCTGAAGGAAATAGAGACCAAGTAGTAACAGGTACATCCGCACAAGGGCCCTCGTTAAATGAGTCAGATTGTATGGGCCGCATGGTTCAAGATGCGATAGAATTGGAAAGGAGCCTACTCCTGGGAACCTCGTTTCTCAAACCGACCTACGAACTTGACGAACCATTGCAATCAACCATTATAACACAATCTACTGCGTTTGCTTCAAACCTCGCCGGCTGTGCATATAACCAAAGCAGTCCTGGCTTGTCCCCAACAAATGACCAGGGCGACTGGTTACCCTCACCCACCCAGATTACACAAGGCTGTGACCTATTCTTCAAACATGTTTCACATTTCCTCCCTTTTCTGCACCAGCCGACATTTGACACTGCACATGTACCTTTACACCTACTACTCAGTATTCTTTCACTGGGCTACCAACACGGCGAAGACCCAGAATGCGGCGACGACCAACCTGGATCAGGAGCAAGCCTATCCACCCGTTGCTTTCATCAAGCTCGTGCCCTCACCACCGCCGAGGAAAGTAGAACAGAGAACCCAAGACAAACCACAACCCTGATCCAGTCATACCTACTACTACAGATATGCGCCATGATGTACCTCTGCGGAGACGACTCAGCAAGAGGCCTCAAAATGCACTCCAACATGATATCCCTCGCGCGAGCAGGAGGCCTCATGCAACCAATGCCAACCGAATCCTCAACAACTGAAGATCTAAATGCACTATGGCGAGAATTCATCAAGATAGAGTCGCACAAACGCACATCATTCGCCGTGCACCAGATCGATGCGCTCTGGTACCAATTCCTCTCCATCCCCCGCTCCATCTCCCATCTAGAAGTCAAGCACGACCTCCCCTGCCCGGAAGCCCAATGGACGGCCCCCTCCGCCGCAGAATGGGCGCACCGTCATCTTGTCGCCAGAAACACCGGACCAGCAGTCCCGTACCCAGACGCAGTCCGCCGGTTTCTCTCTTCCGACGCCAGCCCAGACTCCATCCCCATATTCGACCCTTACGGCGCCATTAATATCGCACAATTCCTCATCTCTAGCGCAAGAGAAGTATCAGGCTGGTCCACCATGACGGGAATGCTGAGCATGGACCGACTAGACGCTCTTCGGTCCTCACTAATTGCCCTGGGTCCCTTTATCCATCCGCAACCCGAGACCCCACGGACAATGCACGTGACAGCAACGTGGGAAACAGCCATGATCGAATTGCATTTATGGTCACCAGCCCATACCGGCGGTATCGTGGCTTCAAGTCTGGATGCTGTGGTCACCCAATCGACTTCTCTTGCGCCTTCTTATGAGTTCCTCTGGGAGGCCGATACGGCGAAGGCTATCCAGCCACATGTTGATTGGTTCTTGCGGTATCTGGATACGACGCTGGAACCGGATTTGGAGGCGCCGTGGGTGGCGGTTTATGCGTATAAGGCGTTTTTGATTGCTTGGCAGCTTGTACGAGGAGGTATTCCGAATGCGATGCTTGTTGCTGGCATTGGGGATGGGGATGTGGAGGGGGCGTTGGGGTGGGCCAGGAAAGTGTTTCGGAGGAGGCAGAGTTGGCAGCTTGGGAGGCTTATATTGGCTTGTTTGGATGGGTTGGGGGGTTGATGTGGTTTACCCTTTCATGCACTTGTATATCGTTGTGGCTACGTAGGGTTTAATAGTGTATTTACTGTCATTATTAGCATATCATGACTTATATTCCGATTGTGCTATAAGGATTCATTATTGGCACTAGACTCGCCACCGAAAGAGTTTCCATAGAGTATGAACGTCACAGCAAATCAATACATCTCATAACGCCAATTAAGCTGCACCATCTCCTCCGTCACACCACCACGAACAACCTTCGCAATCTCCTCCGGATCGCCCGAATCCAGTCTCTTATTCTCTCGCAACACCAACCACCTGTATACCGTCATGGTAACTGCCAGCAAAACAGCACTCGCCATCAGTGTCCCGAAAGCAGCATAAAAATGCGGCGGTGCGTAGTATAGATACGAGGCCCAGATATTAGAGGTTCCCCCGATGGCATTTACCAGAGCAGACGCAGCTGCACGCTTAGACACTGGCCGTGCCAGATGCAGATTGATGGTTTTGTAAAGGAGGAGCTGGGGGCCAACGGACGCAAAGGGTAGAATGACCATGGAGAAGTAGCGGGCCCCGACATTGAGTGTTGCCATGGGGATGATGTACATGACGATTGCGATGGCCACGCAGAGTTGGATGATTGGGTATACGGTGTTCTTGCGGTCGGAGTAGTACATGAGGACGTAGTAGACTGCGCCGGCGAGGATGTAGGGCGGTGCTGTGAGGAGCAGACTGACGGTGCTGTTGAAGTTGAGAGACGCGACGAGTGTGGGGAAGTAATTGGCGATGGAGCCTTGGGTTTGGGAGAGCATGTTTGCGAAGATGAGGAGAAGGAGCTTAGGGTCTGAGAGGGCTTTCCTGAAGCCGCGTAGTACACTTTCGTTCTCTGTGCCTTCTGCGGCGCCGGCCTCTGACTCGATGCGCCACACGGCGAGGTCACGTTCGATTTGGGATAGGATGCGACTGTTGTGTGGGAATTCAGGCATGATGCAGGCGCATACCACCCCGATGCCGACTGTTGCGCTGCCCTCGATGATGAAGAGCCATTCCCAGCCGGCGATGTTGTGGGCGCCATCGAGCTGGAGGATGGCTGCTGCGAAGAGGCCGCCGAAGGCATTGCCAACTTGCTGTGCGATGTAGAGACCTGCAATCCGCTTCCCGAGTTCCTTCTTTGTGTACCAGGCAGAGAGATAGTAGATTGCACCGGGGAAGAAGACTGCCTCGGCCACTCCAAGAATGGCTCGTACAGCAAGCAGCTGGCCGTACGTCTTCACTGCTGCTGTTGCCGCGGAGATGCAGCCCCAGATCACGACAGCAACACAGATGTACATGCCCGGCCGGGAGATCCTGGTTATGAGGAGGTTGCTCGGAATCTGGAAGGGCAAGTAACCGACGAAGAGAATGGAAACTGCGGTGGCAAACTGTTGGGTGGTCATGTTTAGATCTTCCATGATCCCCTGCAGCTTAGCTGCGGCCAGATTCTGACGGTCGACGTAGTTCAAAATGTACAATATTCCAATGGTGGGAAGTACAAGGAAGTCAACCTTTCGGACAATTTTCTGGTTGAGGGTATTGAGTTCATCCTCGCTGAGGTTGCGAAGGCTCTCTGGCATCCGGCGGTATGCTGCATCTGGGACATAGACTTGGCCCTCTGCAGCGGAGATGTTGTCATCACTATGAACTGACAGCGGCCCTTTTTTGGTGTCCATGGCTGTAGCCATCGGTGCGATAGCTATCAAGGTCAGTAAGTCTGTTTTGCTCAACAACAGCAAATTCTGATGTATTGGACCGGTTGTAGGCAGCCTGTCTCTGTTCGAGTGAGAATAGATTCCAGACGAGGGCTCCTCCCAAGGCTCGCCTCCATAATAAAGGCTTGAGGAAGGGTTGTTATCAGCGTGCCTTGGTCAAGGCAATCCAGCGGCTATTGAACAGGACGGGTGTTCCAAGTATCTGTGAGTCAATGATTCGCGGACGGATCGATAGTGGGGCAGCATAGATAAAGAGAGAGGCGAATAGCACCACAGATATCGGCCCAATTGGAAATCTTGCCTAGAGAATTAGACGTTTGGTTGAAATCCGGGGTACATCAAGCCGAGTGGGTCTTATCGGGAGGAGTGAAAAAAGAGGCAATTGAGGAGCTCCTCCCATTCATCCGCCGTCGGAGATGAGCCGAGCACATACTTCAGTGGAAGCAATTCTTAACACCACAAGGACAGAGAAGAGAACACTTATTAAAGACACATTGCTACCAGCTGCTCTTCTCATTATCACTATCATCAGCACCTCCGCACAAACACACAACAAAATGCCGGCCCCAACAAAGACCTACCCCACCCCTCAGACGACAGAGATCGTGAACTCTCGTCTGAGGCTTCTAAACAAAATCAGAGCGGGAGAATACCCATTGATGACCTTCATGGCCATTCCCTCAGTCCGCATGGCCCAGATCGTTGCCTTGACAGGTGTCGACGGCATCATCATCGACTGCGAGCACGGCCACATTAGCGACGACTCCATGCACAACTCCGTCTCTGCAATCTCGGCGCTGGGGGTATCGCCCATTATTCGCATTCGCGGCCCTGCCCACGACATTATAAAGCGCGCTCTAGATACAGGTGCCCACGGCATCATGGTCCCACAGATCAACAACGCCGAAGAAGCACAACAGATCGTCGCATCCTCCAAATTCCCTCCACAGGGTGTTCGTGGCCAGGGCTCAGCCTTCCCCGCTATCGGCCATGGTCTCACAACCCCGGAGTATATGATCTCCGCCAACGAGACAATCTTGACTATGATCCAAATAGAGACGCGTGAGGGCGTCGAGAACGTCGATGCTATCTGTGCTGTGCCCGGAGTGGACCTCGTCTTCATCGGTCCTAATGATCTTGCGCAGTCGCTTCTTGGATATGTACCTGCCCGTGGAGATGAGCCGGAGTTTGTCGCTGCTGTCGATAAGATTATCGCGGCGGCGCGGAAGCATGGGAAGTGGGCTGGCCGGATGGTGAATAATGGTACCATGGCCAAGGAGGCCAGAGAGAGATATGACACGGTCGCGATTACTGGTGATACCAAGGCGATTCAGAATTGGTATATCGCGGAGTTTGAGGTTGCTCGGTCATGAGAGACTGGATAGTACATGAATATCTATAATTGTTCGGGGCTTATAGACTAGATAGCGAATCTAACATTATACCCATACCCATTTTTGCTCCATAATATTGCCTCCGGGCGAAAACACTGTCTTTTTGTACGTATTATGCGTTCAATATCAATTCTCCTTTGTCGCACATCGATACTTAAGATAGGATAGTGATAAACGATACTCGCAGTTATCATGCCAAGTTGTTGTTCAGCTATCCTCTTCCTTCGGCCACTCTCCGCAGGACATCTTTCCTAGGGGACAGGATCCTAGCACCACCTCAAAACAATAAGACTGAGGATCACACCAACGGTAAATTTTGTCATTTGTATATGCTATAAGCATGCGTGCATTTTGCTGTGTAATACATATAGACGATAGATGTATTCGTTCGAAAACATTGCTGCGACGGCCGTCAGCTAAATTCAATTTATTTTCTATCATCTAGATTTTATTCCGTATGTTCAGCTAAATTAAATATCCTCGTACTTCCTATAAGAACAATAAGGAAATGCGACACTTAAGAGACATAATGCCAAAGAGATGACCGGCAGGAAAAGGCTAATTTAAATAATTTTATTATGTATTCTATCAAAGTCCTCGATATAAACTGTCTCAAGCCTGCGCAATGCACTCAATCTCAATAACCGTTCCATCACCCGGAGGCAGCGCCTGGAGACACGAGCGAGATGGCATCGGCTTGGGTAGGAAATCGATGTACACCTCGTTCATTGCAGCAAAGTCCTTCATATCGGCGAGATAGACATTGTACTTGACTACCTGTTCAAGCGAGGATCCAGAAAGCTCGAGGACCTCTTTAAGGTTCTGTAACACAGTTCTCTGTAAGGCATCACGGAGGAGTTAGTTATTTGTTACAAGTAATAGATGTCTTTTGTACAGACTAGACTCACCGTTGCTTGTTTAATCTCTCCGGTAGCGGTTTGGCCAGCGCAGAAGACAAGACCTGGGACTTTGACGGCGGGACCTGTGAGACACCAGCTTGATTAGCAAACAGCATAATATTTCGTCAAGGAGATAGAATACCACTTACAGTTATGAGGCTTGGGAGGGAACTTTTCGCTGGAGATAAGTTGACGGGACATGTTTGCCGAGGATCACGGGCTAAGGAGAAACCGAGATTGTGTGTAGGATAATGAGAAGTGGATGTATAGGTAATTGTGTTACGACTTCTGAGATGCGATGATAGAGAAATCAATGGTGCAAATCGCTGTTTTAAATTCCATATCGCCTTCTCCTCTTACTTATGATCGCGATAACACCGAGTGGATATTCCGCCGAAGCTCCTCCGGCTCCTCCAGCCCTAGATGGGAGGAGCTCCTCCCGCAGCACGCCCCACAGCCTGACAATTGAGCTTATTCTTGGCAACAATCTAGTAAATTAACTTCGGGGAGGAGCTCGATAAGCTGGAGGACTAAGCTTATCGGATATGGAACTATCGGAATGTTGCAAGGAGCACATGTTCTATCAATTATGCTAGTGGAGGCACTGCATAAGCCCATAGCGGGTCAGCCAAGGCCCATGCCTGCGCTCCTCCTACACATTGTATGACTTCAGGTATTACATGTAGACTTCTCTTATCTTATACCATTCAAGGAATTATAAAACCACAATCGCAAGGCCTCATTAGCCACCCTATCCAACATCAATCACACACATAGATATCAATACACATACCAAGTCATGGCACCCGCAGCCCCCTTCAACCCACCGTCCGCCGACCTTCCTGGCAAGCCTTTTGTGCCAGAATGGGTTCCTCCTCCTGTCACCAAGGAAAAGCACAACTTTGCCGAGCTGAAGTCGATTGATCTTTCGCTCCTTGATTCAGAGGACCCAGCTGTTGTCGATGACCTTGTCCAACAGGTCAAAGTAGCTATCCGCGATGACGGATTTTTGTTCCTCGAGAACTATGGAGTTTCTTTAGAGCAGGTAAGTACTACAAGTTACGAAGAGAATAGAAACAGCATTGACCCTCATCCGTATAATAGCTGCATCGCCAGTTCGCCCTGGCACAATACCTATACAACAACATCAGCGAGGAGGACAAAGAGCGCCTTCTTTTCCACCCCGACAGCGGAAAGTGGTCTGGTTACAAGCATCCCTATGGATTCAAGGTAAGAAAATATTACTCCTGCCGTGTAAAGTACTCAACCAGATATTAAACCTTTTTTCTTATTCTCCAGCGTCACCGTGGAGCACCCGATGGCATCGAACAATTCAACTGGTACAAGCCCGACTGGGAAGACATCAACCGCGTGCCAACCTGCCTGCACCCCTTCATGGACGAGATCGAGGCTTTCAGTAATTACCTCACCAAGTCCGTGAACCGACGACTTCTGACAGTCTTGTCACGGGTTCTAGAATTACCAGACGACTATCTCTGGGAAAATGTACAATCACACGGCAGCCCTACCGGCGAAGGTTACTTCCGCCATGCGCTCTTCCGACCCGTCCAGAAGCAAACACAAGAGGCATCCAAGGGTCTTCGCATGCACGGCCACACAGACTTTGGTCTGACAACACTGCTATTCTCTGTTCCCATCTCATGTCTCCAGATCTGGGGTCGCGACGAACAATGGTATTACGTGCCCTACAAGCCTGGTGCGCTTGTTATTAACATCGGTGATACACTGGAGATTGTCTCGGGTGGACATTTCAAGGCAACTCGTCACCGTGTTTTCAGGCCGCCTGCCGATCAGTTGAACGAGGAGCGACTTTCGCTAGTGTTGTTCAATAGCTCTATTGGTGATTTGCGTATGGCTCCTGCGCAGGGTGAGTAATTGACAATCTAAGGCAGACTATATCTGGAGCGATCAAGACTAATGAGTCATTTTAGACTCGAAACTTATTCAACGAGAGGGCTGTGTCGAGGAGCAGGGCGTTTATAAGGAATTCAAGAAACTCACGTCCCAGGGCAAACTTGTGCCTACCAACCGCCAATGGCGCGAGATCCAAATTGCTACGTGTACAGATCCCACGGATACAGTAAATAACAGAGTGGGTGCTCATCAGGTGCTCATTGATGGCAAGGTCATGCATCAGCGGGAGTACATGGGGGTCAAAGTTGTCCTGCCTGTATGAATGGCCAAACAGGGTAGCGGTGAAAGGTTAGGGAAGTGATTGTCTTTAGAATTATGAAGTTGTATGCAATATATATGTCATATTTGATTTTCACCCTTTGGTGTTTATTTTCGAGTCTTCTTGATTCTTGATGTCTTGACCCTAACCAGACACCCTTATGAGATGGCATGCTACAGGTAGTATTGGCTTAATGAAGGGATATCAGGGACTGCTGTTTCTTTCCAATAGGCTGTATACAGAATATAACTAGACATAGATGTGGTACCCCCATAAAATGTATTATGCTATAACTATCCCCTTAATCTAAACTCTAACTATAGTTCACCTAAAGTAAGCGCTCGTTCGGCGTACTGGATCTATTCGACGGTATGCCTGCGGAGCGCGGTAGGCCAACGGGCTTCAGGATCGTAGTACTAGAGAGCTAAGGTCTGTTCAAGATTGTATGGCAGTTCCTATATAAAGAGTAACAGAACGAATCGCTTAAGGACCGGAACCCTCTGCGCGATTCTGGTATATCAGTGGCGGGTTCCGACCACCCACCGTCGGAAGGCGGTGGGTGGTCGACAGCCTAAAGGAATTTTCAGCCTAAACCTAAGTACCCACTTCCTCCAGTATCGTAGCTGGTTAACGAAAAGTGACCGGGCACACCTAGTATCAACTAGTGCGGGGCGGGGTGAAAAGAAAGGCAGCTCTGGCTGTCTTAGTCCATGTATATAACTCTGCTAAATTGAGTTTAAATCTAGATCGCTCTCATATACAATAACAACATGCCTAACCCACTCGTAGAGATTACCGAATCGCAATTCAAAGTGGCACCTGCATTGGCGTTATCGTGAAAACAACAAACCCCAAATGAGACACCCCAGCCCCGCAGAAGATCTAAGCGCAAATTAGGCACATCGCCTTGCATCGAGTGGGGTAATTTGGGCATCACCGTAGCTTGAAAGCTGGCTTTCGTTATGGTAGATCGAAGTAGACCTCTACAAATATATCTATAATGCTTGAATGGTTTCCTTTCTATTGTATCTCTAAGCAGACCTTTTGAGTAAAGCTGTTATCAAGTCTAAGTTATTCCACCATGAGTGTACGCATACTCACCCTTATTCCTACACTTTTTGAGATTTAATTCCACGTCTTATTGTCACCTTTAAGTCCTACTTGAGGGCCTTGCACTTTGCAAATTCGATCTACTTATGATAAGGCAAAAATAACTGATACTGTACAGGACGATGAGGAGCATAATCAAACCTTGGAACAATACCAGCAACAAGGCTCACAGACCTATACAGCACCGGTTTTGACCTTAAGAAAAAGGGCCCATGTTATAATCAGTGGGAGGCCCTGTCAAATTTCCGAGATCAGCAAAATTGGAACCAATATCCATCTGGTCGCCCAAGACATTTTTACGGGTAGAACTCTGTCGGACGATATCGAATCTACTCAGTCTGTGGAGATTCCGAATGTACGGAGAAATGAATATTCGTTGGTAAGTATTCTAAACAATTACCAATATTCATTGTACGTATACTAAGACAGGTAGGTTAATATTGATGAGGGCTTCCTCAATCTCATGACCCAAGAGGGGGCGACGAATGACGATGTAAAAGTCCCCGACGGTGAGCTAGGAGACCAGATTCGGACGGATTTTGATGCGGGAAAAGACCTGAGTAAGTCGATGGTATACTGCTTTCGGGGCTATAAGTCAGATCTATCAATCAGGTAATTCCTAACCGCCTGTATGTCAATAGTCATTACCGTTCTCTCAGCAATGGGTGAAGAACAAGCTATAAGTGGGAAAGAAGCCACCAAGGGTTACTAAAGAGGGCTTCTTCAGGTGTCACTGTGATTGCTTGAGGCACCAGCCACCCCCCTCCGCTATACTGCTTTTAAGAGAAAACCGGAAATCACTCAATTGAATCTAGGTCTTACGCATCTTAACCATCTAGAAATAAAATAGGTAATAGATTCTTGGTCATCTAAACGTCTTTGTTGATGTTGGTACCCCACTAAAACCTTGTAAGGAGGTAATGAAGGAGATGTGATCTAATATGGTGTGCGAGGCCATGGGAAGAGAGATGATAGTCTATTTGAATGATAGACCCAATGGTCACTGTATACCCATACACAGGACAAGTGATTTTAGAAGGCGCTTCAGGTGTCCTATACCTTTCATATCTATGTGCGGTTGCGGTCGAGATTTCGACGCAGTTGCGGCTTTGTCCGTTAAAATAATGTCATGGTATTGGATATCAATTACTATTCCCACCCTCTTAATAGGGTGCAACATCTGGTTATTTGGTTTCTAGCTTACCCCCTTCCTGTAGGTGAAGCAGACACCTTTGGGTAGAAAATTAACCAATGTATAACTTGTGAATGGACTGGGTTGATAGGAGCTACGCCTATTTGAATGGACAACGACAAAGACGCCATAGAAAGATATTTTGGTATAGCTTGCATGCAACAGTCGTCTTTTACATTTCCAGTCGTAGATTTGCTCGTAGTAAAGAGAAGCATGTCCATAACGCAGGTTAGGGCTTGAAAGGCAATCACAACTAAGGACACGACGCCTTACCATTTTGGCACAGACCACTAGTCCTCATTCGATCTAGTGTACGATACTTTAGGGGGAAAATTGTGTGGGGCAAACCGGGAATTTTGCAGGGCGGAAAGCGGCCACAAAAGTTAGGTCTAACCTCCAAACCCCCACTCGTATCAATTAATTATCTGTCAATCAACCACAGATAACCATGGCCAAATCCAAAGCCGCCAAGCGCAAGCGCAACGCGCAAGTCGAGCTTCCACAAAAAGTCCCAAAGGCCGCTCCTACACTGACACCGCCTCCCGATGGCGAGCCCAAGCACCTCAAGACGGTCGTCCCAGACGAGGATCTCGAGATCACGATCGAGACGCTCACGGCTCTTGCACAATACCCGGGCCTGACCAAGTCGAAGGCATGTAAGGACCTGCGAGCTGCAGTCTATGACTTCCGTCAGGCCTGCACTACGGGCGTCAATGCTGCTGGTACGCGACTGCGATATCACTAATTAATAGCAGCAGCTAATCATTCGATAGAGGGCGCAAACTTAACGGCACGAATCACCGGTGCTCTGGCCGACGAGAAATACATCGATGCCAAGATCCTACTCGCTGAGATGAGAATTCGGGGCGAACAACCCAAGATCGGAGCCTTGTGTCGCTGGGTCCGGGATCTAGATGTCGTCAGCGGTCTCTCAACGCAACCCGATGCAATTGATCGTGTCCCCCTTGAACGCAGCGCAAAGGAACTGGAACTCCTCCGCGTCCTCGATGCTATCCTGCGCGTCAGCACCCCCATTGACACCAACCCGAATGCCGTCGACTCCACCTCTCCCATCGCCTTCCAGTCCATCTGGGACCTCCGCCCCTCGTCCGCGCCCCTCCCCGTCTACGCCTCAGTGCTTGACAAATCCATTCTAGCCGACGCGCCCAAGTCGCCATCGGCCCTCCGCGTCATCGAGACCACCCCCGGCCCACTCCGCAAACCTCCAAACCACCATCCCGCCATCCTTTATACCTCCACCCCGAACGCCGTCCCACTGGCCCCCGTCGGCCCAGCCATAACATACCACCCACACCCCGCCGTGCCAGGCCTTGGCCTAGCCCTAAATGTCCTCTCCCCCGCCGAATGCAAAGCAATTATTGCGGCAGGTGAATCCGTCAATTTCCTACCGGACGCGCCCCTCCGCGAAGATGGTGACATGAGCATCCTAGCCCACAACTTCTACTGGGTTGTCGACACCACTTTCCACGACATGCTCTGGGCACGAATCTCCAGTTACGTACCTCAGTCGATCAACGGCCGTCTAGCCCGAGGTATCAACCGCCGCTTCCGTGTATACCGATACGTCCCCGGTGCTGAGTACCGGTGCCACATTGACGGTGCCTGGCCGCCGTCTGGCATTCTTCCCGATGACACGTATGTATATGATGCCTCGCCCGAGGATAAGAGGCAGAGCTCTATGTACACCTTCCTACTATATCTGAATGATGAGTTCGAGGGCGGAGAGACGACCTTCTTCATGCCTGCTGCGCGGGAGGGAACCCTCAATGCTTACCCGGTACGGCCTGTCATGGGAGCCGTTGCGATCTTCCCGCACGGAGAGGCCAATGGGGCCTTGTTACATGAGGGGACTGGGGTACGGAAGGGTGCGAAGTATATTATCAGGACAGACGTAGAGTATGATGTTAAGCCTTGCGAAGAGTAACTATGAAGACTCGCAGAGTCGTATATATCACGCTGATGAACAAAAGTGGATCCCCCCTCATTGACTAGGCCTGATTAGGTATGGCGTATCAATCCCTATTTTACCGACATCTTGGCATAGAACAACCGGCCACGCAAGTTAAGACTTATTTCTACTCAGGGTTGCAGCGCGTTGGATTGCATTGCTTGTTTATTCTGAGCTACTTGGATCGCTCACCTTATCTTGGCAATTTATCTCTATATACTGAATAGAACTTTTATGTTGTCTTCCTAGGTCATGCCGAACTACTGATTGACCTGTAAATATGTGCAAATAGCCGAACATATATATTTCTGTCAGTCAGGGTAGAGTACTCAACGATTTAAATTGTCCACAATTCGAACTACGTAGATCATCTGACATCCCGAAATCGTACTAACCAGTTAATGGAACACAAATATCGAGTTGGTAATTGGGGATGTTCGCGTGGTCTTGCTTTTTGGCCTCTCTACTACGTGTCCTATCCAGATTAGTGGCATACTAGCGTCTTCTGTCTTGACGTGCTTATCGCTATGCTTGTCTCTCGGATGCACGATTATTACCTCCAGTAACCACAGGCCCTTCCAATCATGCCCACTGTTGATGCTTCTCTACGACGCAGGTTTATCGCGGTCTAAACCAATGTCTAACCGACTACTGTCCTAGCTCTGCTGCTATAGGTATCTAGAAGGATTCTGACTGGCTTGATATCCGTATTATTTATGGCGTGCTCTCTAACTAACTAGCCGTAAGCTTGTATTTATAATGCATCCGGTTGGATTTCAAATCACCAATCCATCGGTAGCGCGATGCAGATACATTATTAAGCAGCAGTTATTATAGCCATTCAGTAGGCACTTTGGAAGACGAGATTTTTATTATAAATTCTATGTTCTCCCCTTTAGCTGGATCAAGCCTCAGAAGTCAGACTCCTCTCATTGCTACAATACCTTCCCACAATAAAACCATGTCCCAATCAAAACCCTCGATTATCATTGTTCCCGGCTCGTTCAGCCTGCCCGAGTTCTATGACGCGGTTACAGATAAAGTAGCATCCCAAGGCTACGAGATCAAAGCCATTCGTCTCCGCAGCACTGAGAAACTTCAACAACCTGCAACCATGTACGACGATGCGGCCGCGATTGCCGGCGAGGTCGCGGCGTTAGTGGACCAAGGAAAGGAGGTGATCTTAGTGGCTCACTCGTATGGCGGGGTGCCTGCCAGCGAGAGCATCAAAGGACTAGCCAAGACAGAGGGTTCCGGGAAGGTCGGTGGTATTATAAACCTGGCGTATCTGACGGCGGTGGTGCCGGAATTGGGCGCATCTTCGGCGGATGTGTTGGCTGATATTCCGACTGAAAATCGTGTTGAGTTGCAGCTTGAGGTTGGTCTCGCTCTCTGTCTCTCTCACCCTACCGTCGCTTTGACTTCGGGACTTTCTTTCGTATTGTGGGTGATTGTTAATGAAAATCATAGGATGATGGATACTTGGTTATGACCAATCCGACCGCGTCCGCTTCACTATGCTTCTCAGACCTCCCAGTCGAGGAACGCGAGGCATGGACGAAACGATTCGCTCGACATTCGGCTGCCAGCTTCACAAATCCACTGACGTACGCTGGGTATAAGGACGTACCAGTTTCATATTTGCTCTGTGCGGATGATAAGGTGATCCCAGCTCGGGAGCAGCAGAAGGGGATCGATATGATTGAGAGAGAGACTGGTAGGAAGGTTGACGTGACCGTGATTCAAACGGGACACTTTCCTATACCTAGTGCACCTGAAAAGGTGGTAGATTGGATTACAAGCCTAGCATCGCGGTATGAGAAAGGTAAATAGATAGAGAATAAAGAGAAAAATAGAAGAAACCTAATCGACGGCACGTCTTGGCTCGTATCTGACCAGTAGAACGAGGCTTCTGGAACAAAAGTAGCGATCAATAAGCATGCATAATCAATCCAAGTTGGGGGCTAATTCAGCGATATGCCGTTCGCTCAAAATATCCCCGAAATACCAGCCATGCCCCGTCACATTCGGAGATATCGGTCGCAATGCATCTATACGATAATTTTCCTATATATAGCGGCTTGATCCCTGACTAGCATTTTCACATTCTGATATAACCTGCCACCGATTCTTCATCATGGCTCCCCTCCCCGTTACCCCCAACCTAATTGCAGGCTTACGCACGTTCTTCTACTCACAACTGTTCGTCACGCCATCGTATCCCGAAAGCTCGTTTGCAGACCAAACCGTCATCGTCACTGGGTCGAACACAGGTCTCGGCCTCGAAGCCGCGCGCCATTTCTATCGTCTCAACTGCGCACGTCTAATCCTCGCCGTCCGCACAGTCACAAAAGGGCAAACCGCAAAGGAGGAAATCATTGACAGTGTGAAGCACCGTTCCGACCCCGATGCAATCAAAATCTGGGAGTTAGATCAATCCAGCACTGCATCTACGCTTGCATTCGCAGACCGCGTGAAGAGAGAGCTTCCGCGAGTCGACGTGCTAGTCGCGAATGCCGGTATCAATCCCAGCAACTGGGTAGTGACCGAGGGCTACGAACAGGCTGTACAAGTGAATGTTCTAAATACATTTCTGCTGGCATTGTCACTATTACCGAAACTTAACGAGACAAAGGAGGCCTTTCCAGAATCACATCCACATCTTGTCATCGTCAGCTCCGAGGCACACCGTCTCACGAATTTCCCCGAGATTAATGCCCCGGATCTCTACGCCAAGTTAAACGAAAGGGAGGCTTTTAGCCAGCAACCCAGGTAACTAACTGTTTAACTTCCTGAAATAAGGTGCCTATATGTTAATACAGGAGAAAAGGTATCAAGTTACCAAGCTCATCGAAGTTCTCTTCACGCGTGAACTTGTCGCCCGCCTCGAATCCGAAATAGCCTCTGCTCCTTCCGTCATCATCAACATCGTGAACCCGGGTCTCTGCTCCTCAAATCTCGATCGTAGTGGTAGCGAGCCTCCCCTGACCGTGCGGATTATGCGTCGCATTCTTGACCGTACCACTGAAGTTGGCGGGCGAACATTTGTGCTCGCTGCTGCTGCTCCACCAACCTCTCATGGCGAGTTTCAAAGCGACGGGGTGAATCAGGATGTTGAGTCTTGGATCTATACTGATCTCGGACGTCGAGCGCAGGAAAAGGTGTTTGATCAGACACTGAAGATTTTAGAAGCTAGGAAACCAGGCCTTGCTCAGGGTATAGGGCTTTGAGATGGTAGTGATACCTTTTGACACGGATGAATCACATTACCATGGAAGATATCTTGTAGATTGTCACCTTAGAAGTTATTGAGAGCCCTGAGGGCTTAGAATCATGATCTTAATGAGTTCTTGTTTTGGGCTAAAATTATTTACAAACGCCTGGATTCACATGTAGTCTTCTAACTATCCTATGAAATCTATCCACTGTCTAGTGGAGAGCTGTATGACACGCACAGAGAGGGAGTTCTTGAAACAGTGAATCTACAAGGTAGCTAAATGCTACCGTCAGGAGTCTCGAAGCATGGTGTAGTACCTAATTCCTACAGGAAGGGAGTGAAAATACCACACATTTAAAAACAAGGATCTTCCTTTTGAGCTCTGTTGTAATATTGTATCCTGTGCAAGAAAGGAGGCTTCTGTTACACTTTGGGATCACGCCGGCTCTTTTGTACCCAAGCGTACGAGAAATAAATGAGATGTCAAGCTCACATTCAATTGATCTGCCTTTCTAGAGCTATAAGGATCTTTGGCAAGTGAATAAGGTGGTACGTGGAAGTCTAGGATAATGGTGATTATGGTAAGAGATAGCCTATCATAGCTTTCGTCGCCTTTACCAACATGGCACAGATGCCCACCACGTGATTAACACTCTGTATCATCTGTCTATGTACCCTAAAACACCAGCGCTTGTGACCTCGACATCTACTTCCCTGGCCATCGTGACAGTAATGAGTTGGAGTGCGGATACTGAAAATGAATCTGGTGCACTCGTTAGAGTCTGTGTTGGCGTTGGGGTCTCCCTGGGTGTATGTCTGCTTGTTGCATTCCTCAGATTAATCTTGCAACGACGCACATGTTGGCAGCGCTTGAGAGGTTATGAGCAAAGGCTGACAGTAGCGACGTAGGACTTGCCTTGGCGGCTTCTACAGGAGTTGTCTGGCACAAACACTAATGAGACTGTCGAGAGAGTTGGCAAGGGAATTGAGCAATTCTCATGTCAAACATAAACCTTCGATATGGAACAGCAAGGCCCAACATAGCTAATCTTTAGCAAACAATGACTGTTTGCCGTGACTTGTCTAATTCAAGCAATTCCTCCTGAGTTATCCAGATAGAGCCAAAACGCTCAGTGATAATATCACCGCAGGACTGGACTAGCCTAACGAAAGTGTCCATGTTTCTATCCATAAAAAAGCCTCTCCAGAAGAGCAAGATGCCACTGCACTGATTTAAAATCGGTAATGGATGCTCAGTGTCTTCCTGTAGAGGTTCCTTGCACAGTAGAATAGGAACAGTGGATATCGTTTTACCGATACGCAGATAATATCCAGGCGGCCGACGATATTCGTAGTTTTCTTTCAGTACTATTGTTGCCCGTATAACCCTCGACTCGATGATTAATTGTGGTGAAATTTCTGGTAGCATCCGAACCTCCCTGAATTTCTTGTAGTATTGCTCAAGTGGTACCCACTTCTGCCCATTTATCAACCACACTGTCAGGAAAAAGTGCTTTTTGCAACAGTAGCTTCTTCGACACAATTGACTGTCAGTACTATCGCACCGTGACGAGTAGTCCGCATCATAATGGCAGTAGCGAACTGAGCTCTTCCATCCGCGCAAGACCAACTCGGAAATTCAGACCTTCTTTCGACAGCTGGACAGATGGGCAAAGTACTAGACTGCAATGGTTCCCAACTTAAGCCGGCAGCAAAGCCTATGGTTATGGCTTGGTAAAAAAGCCTTGTATTCTCAGGGAACAAGTGAGGTATGCCCCAATAACTAGTCGACCCCTCCCTTGCCAAGGCACCACGAAAAGCATTGATAGCATCTTAACTATACTATGGTGTTAGCCAAAGGCATTGAACAAGCAAGTCTCGTTGGCCCTCAAACGCACGCTATCACGGATTATCCTCAATCGCTCAGAATGGATCAGTAATACACTGGAGAATGTAGCTCATTGCCTCATCCCTAAGTACCTCCGAAGAGCCCTAGATCGAAGGATTTGTGCCCTAATTCTGACGTTATGGAATTTTCAATTTAATTTATAGTCGAATGTTACATTATGAGTCCAAGTCGATCCATTCTAGTGATCTAAAACTACAGGCTCCTATTATACTTTCAAATGTCTTTGCTTCAGCTGGTCCACAGCCTTCTGGCCAAGATCCATGAAGCTGCCACCATTCATCAGCTGCAACACCGTCACATCGACGCCAAATGACAGTTTCCACCAATTGCGAAGTTCGATTGACACGAGAGAGTCCACACCAAAATCGTGTAACGACAACCCCAAATTTGTTGCTTCGTCGGCACGTCGCGTCGTATACGCGGAAGCCTGGCGAGCGATCTCTGTAGCTGCTCTTTCAGCACTAGACTGCTCTTGCAATATGCCCGGGTTATCATGGATAGCCGCAAGGAACGACTTGAGACCACCGTCTTCACGTTCATTACCATCATGGGTGGATGCATCTTTCTGCATATGAGTGCGATTAAAAGCGGTACGTGGATCTCGTTGCCACATGAACTGATTCTTTGCAATGCCGACTTTGGACTGTAGACCGTGGAGCAACTGGTAGGGGGATCGGAACCCATCTAGCGGATTGAATACTGATGAATAGTCATGTCGCGGATGAGATCGAATAATGGCCAAATGGAAACAGCTCAATAGGCTATTTTCAGATATGGGGGCACCCATCTGCTGCACTATCGATCGGTGAAGAGATGCATTTCGACTGACGAATCCGATCTCGTCCACTACACCCAAGTCCACCACCGATGCAGCGAGTCCTTGGGATTGACGGAACTGGGCAAAGGCATCAAGGAAAGTGTTGGCGGCTGCATAGTTCGACTGGCCGTAGTTTCCAAATGTTCCGGATAGGGAAGAGGCCATGACGAAGAAATCCATATTTGTTGGTAGTGCCTTGTGTAGATTCCATGTTCCATCAACCTTGGGCTTCAGAGCTGTATTCCAAGTTTCCAAATTCATATCCATGACTCCAGTGTCCGCAAGAACCATGGCTAACTGAATGACTCCTGCAATAGGAGTTATAACACTTTCTATAACCCGTTTAACGGTTGCCAGATCAGTAACATCACCTGCAAATGTGAAGACCTGACATCCCATATCACACAATTCGTGTATAAGCGTTTTATCCTCATCCCTTTCTCCTGCTGAGCGAGAGAGGAAAACTAGATTCTTGGCCCCGTGGTAGACCATCCATCTTGCGAGGGATGCACCGATGCCCCGCATTCCACCTACCAAAAGGTAGGCCCTGTCTCCTCGAAGGTCCAACACTGGAACCCTAGTGGCCATGGGAAGGTCAGGCGAGTCGGGAAACTGCAGAATAAGCTTGCCCATGTGTTGCCCCGTTTGTAGGTACCGGAAGGCATCTTCAACCTCAGTGACGGGAAATGTCTTGACCGGGCGGATGGGATGTATAGCTCCCTGCTTGTAAAGATTAATAATGGTGGCTAGTTGTTCTTGAACCCATTCGGGCTCAAGTACGGATAGAGTTGCAATGTCAGCTCCGATATACGATCGGTTGGCCAAGAACGGGCTCATGGCCAGTTTTCCACGACCAAGAAGATCACGTTTACCAATTTCAATCATACTTCCTCCCTCTGCAACACATTTCCAGGACGCATGTAACTGCTCGCCTGATAGTGAGTTAAGCACTACGTCAACTCCCCGGCCACTGGTTGCTCTCATAACTCCATCAAGGAAGGTAGTATCACGTGAGTAGAATATGTCTTCTCTCTCCACACCCATCTCATTCACCAGGAATCTAATCTTGTTCGGTGAGCTTACTGTCGCGTAGACCTTCGCTCCAATCCACTTTGCATAGTGGATGGCTGCGATACCAACTCCGCCTGCAGCACTATGAATAAGAATGCTTTGGCCCCGTCGAAGGTTCGCTTTTTCCCGTAACGTTCTGAGCACAGTCAGGTAGACAGTCGGCAGCGTACTAGCCTCCTCAAAGCTGCAGTCATCTGGAATCTGAATACAGAGATGGCTAGATAGCTGCAGTACCGTTGTATAGCTGGTGCTCTCAACAGTGAGGGCCATCACTCGATCACCGACAGATACGTTCTTGACATTGGACCCAACTGCTGTGACAATACCTGTACTATCTGTACCTACCAACTCCTGGCCACAATCAATGGGGACAACTCCCATGGCAAGAAGAAGTTCTTTGAAGTTCATGCTGATTGAGATCGTCTTGATTCTCACTTCATTGGCCCCTACCAGTTTCAATGGCTGAGATACCCAACGCAATGTATTGAGTAATCCCGGTCGACCTATCTCCAGGGTAGCTTTCTCGCTTCCCCCGCTGCTCTGAGCCAGGGCCTCAGGAACTGAGAGCCAGTGCATGCGGCTAACATGAATGGTACCATTGACCCAAGCATATTCTTGGTCTGGGTCAAATTCAGACTCCGCGGTGCTCTCAGCTGTCCTCTGCTGTATGTGTTGCAAAAGAAGGGAGATTGCCTCCATGGAACCCGGACCGAAATTTTCCAGTTCAAGGGTAGAAAAGGAGACACCAAGTTCAGACCTCAGCGTCCGTGCCATACCCAGCACCTGAGAGAACCGCGGATCCTGTGGGAGGATCTGTGCGGCATGGGTTATCCACAAGAGTCTAGATGAGGAATGATGGTTGAATATCTGCAGGAAAGTATCAAGGTTCTCTTCTGTGATATTGTCGAAAAATGGTGCCTCAAGGTCGAGTAGAAAGATAATGTCCTGGTCGGCTGGTAGGTTGTCTCCCCAGCTCACCAGGTCAACTTTATATCCATCTGAGCTAAGCCTTTGGCGTAAATCATGGACTACCTGATGAGACGTGCCAGTGTAAAGCACAGTGACCCTCTTCACATAGGATAGCGGCGCAGGTGTTGCAACTAGCATAGTGTTGAGCTGGTATGGGCGTTCGGCATCAAGAGCTGAGGCATCTATACCGGTGAATCCAGCGGCACGCAGTCTGCAATTCCATTCCGTAGGGCTGATGTAGGGCTCACTGGGACGTCCATCATCTGTACCGAGCCACCAGCCGGGGAACAATCCGAAGATGAAATTTGTCCATTTTGAAACAGGGCATAATTCTTGTAACAAGAGACGACCGTCTTGCTTGAGCAACTTCCTCGTATGCTTCAGAGTCTCGGTCAACTTAGGAGTTGCGTGTAGGATATTAGAGGCAATAATCAAATCATAATGGGCCTCAGGGAAGCCCTGCTCAATAGGATCCTTTGAAATGTCCAGCACGTCGTAGCGAATTCGAGGTCGATCGTGGAACCTTTCCTGCGCATCGACAAAAAAGCCCGACGAGATATCGGTATACATATATTCCTGGTAAGTATCTTCTCCAGCCTCGGATCGCAATAACTCGAGTATCTTTGCAGTCAGCCCCCCGGTACCGGCGCCAATTTCTAGCACAGTCATTCGAGGCCGCAGATGACCCAAGAGTTGCAAAAAGCCTTTGTAATCATGCTTGTCCTGTAAACAGTCGTAGTAACGGGCTAACAGGCCATCTCGTCGCATCAACTCAAGCGGGTTAGTCCTGCCCCTGAAAATGTCCAACATGTGCCTATAACAAAGGAACAAGATGCGAGATCCTGGAATCATTGTTCCATCAGTATGACTTGCGACTAGACTGTGGATCAATTCTTTCCTATCGCTAGCACTAAGATTGAATAGATCTTTTGCGTCGGGCACTAGAGGGGAGCCTTCGTTCTGCGCTTTCGAAAGCTGTTCAGACATCCATGTCCGATACAATTCGAGATGTGGTTGAGTTGTAGGAATGCCATCGATATCGTCCATCAGGTCTATGGCGCAAAGCAAAAATATTCGCTCAATCAGAGGATTTGCTGAAAGTAGCTCGGCCTGCTGGGCTGGTTGGACAAGAGTTGTAGAATCCACAAAGTGGATGTCCGGCTTCCAGACCAGCTGGGCCGATTTAGATTGCTGCTCCTGTTCGTTTCCGTCTGTTTCTGGCGCCGAAAGCTCCAGACCTTTCACAAAAAAGAGAAGAGTATCCTTGACGACACCGTGGGATTGGATTGTCTGCTTCCGGGCAGTAGTATTCAAATGGATGTCATGCTCGCCCACGCCCCCTCGTATATACATCTCCTCGATGAATGTAGGTAAGCGGGGCTTTTCCAAGAAGCGTGGCTGGCCTTGATACATGGCTACGAAAGCGGACTGTAGAATCAAGTCGGTCGTTGTTGGGTGCAAGGTATATGACGATCCGGGCGGTCTGCTATCCTGGATGATGGCAGATGCGGTACTTTCACTAACGCTTGCAGTGATTTGCTGCAAACCAGCAAAATGAGGGCCGTACTTAAGGCCAGCCCTGCTCATCGCTCGATACCACCGTTTTGGGTCCACTATTCTCGAAAAAGAGGTCACTGTAGGTATTCGTCCAGGGGAGCTCTCGCCGCCTGCGACCAGTCCCACGCAATGCTGTGTCCACACGGAACCAGTGTGGGACAAAATAGAAAATTCAAAGAATTTGGAATTGAGACTGTCCGTAAGATGATGAGGTTGAAGCCTGGTAATGATCTCCGTCGGTATTTTGTCGTCAAGCACCATCGCGGTCTTAAAGGAAATATCTCGCACTGTAAAGTCCTTCAGATTCGTTATCTGCCAAACGGCATGGCCAGCCATTGCAATATAGGCCGCAGCTGGAAAAACAATATCAGAACCCACACAGTGATCACGTAGCCAAGATACATCTCCAAGTCGCAGGACGTTTCGCCAAACGGGTTCGAGATCACTGCTTTCAATTGTCCGAACACCAAGTAACTCATGGTGCGGAAACCTTTGGAACCGAGAAGACTTCATGGATCGGGACTCTGACCACCAACGCTCTGCATAGTGCCATGGATACAACGGCAGATCATGCAAGGCTTTGGGAATGGTTGCTGGGAGGGGATATTTTATGTTCACGCCTCGAGACCAGAGCTCACCAATGCAAGACAAAAATGTCACAACTGCATTTGAGCCGCGTGAAAGTACGGAAAGATACGGATTAGACACATTTTGAGCTCGGTAGATCTGTTTGATCGGGCCAGCCAGGGCCGAATGCGGTCCAATCTCCAAATATAGGGCATTTGCTCCAACCTCTGACTGAAGAAGAGAGTTAAACCCTTGATAGAACCAAACGGGGCTTTCCATGTTCAGACGCCAATAGCTGGATCCAAAGTCCTCTGCTTCATGCAGTTGTCTAGAGAACACTGTAGAGTGAAATGGAACGTTTGGGCGCTTGATCACTGGTTGATTGGCCATGAGACTGTCGTATAGGTGTCCTACGTCCTGCATGTGATCTATAAATGTTTAGCCATGTCCTTAAGGTAGACAAATGGGATTACTGACGTGAGTGATATGCCTTATCCACGTTCAAGAGCCGTTGAAAGGCATCTGGACGGTCATTTCGGATAGCGGAAAGGACTGATTCAATGACATCTGCATCTCCTGACAAGGTAACACTCGAGGGGCTATTTTCGCAGGCAATTATAACACCTGGTCGAAGCCAGTGAACAACGTCATCATATCCGAGCCCCACAGCCGCCATGGCTCCTTCACGAGTCTGTTCCTTAGATGCGGCACCTCGATAATATGCGAGAAGGACTGCATCGTGCATGCTCACAGAGCCTGCGGCATACGCGGCGGCAATTTCTCCACTGGAATGACCGACGACTGCGGAAGGAAAGATTTCCCACCGGGCTAGATGGTTGCAAAGTGCAATTTGAAGGGCAGTACAAACAGGCTGCGCAACTTCTGCTTTGGAGAGCAGACTCGTTTCCGGCGGCATCAATAGTTGCTCCTCTATCCCCCATTCAGGTGGGTCCTTTTGCTTTTGCAAAAGCTTGTCCATCTGCCTGATATCATGAACAAATTCAGGACATGTTTTAAGCAGTTCCCTTCCCATCCCAGCCCACTGTGCACCTTGGCCGGTGAAAACAAATGCAACCTTTTTCTGAAGTTGACTTGTAAAAGAAGGTGAGACGAAAGCCTCATCGTGATTCCCATTGCTAATGCAAAAGCCACGGACAGGAAGATGCTCCCGGCGCTCCGCCAGGGTATATTCTAGATCAGTCAGCTTATCTGGATGTTTAGCGATGTAGTCCTGGTAGTTATTTTGCATCTTTGTCAATGAATCCGGATGGCCTGCTGAAAACAGCAGTAGTTTAAAATCTGGTGCCTGTTCGGCCGGCGACTCGGTATTGGATAGGCCGAAGGAGGCAGGGGAATCCAGGATAATCTGAGCTGTCAGCTCTGTATGCAAAAGTATAGAAACCCTGTGTAGCCTACGTGGACATTGGTTCCGCCGATTCCATAACTATTGATGCTGATGCGCTCCTCTCGATCCTCTGGCCAATGCATCGGCTCAATTGGAACTGTTAGCCGGGCTTCATCCCATTGAACTGCGGATTCTTAGCTTTCCGTAGCTCATTTGTGGGTAGGTCATATACCTACTCCTAGGGCTCGGGGTATTGAATTTGATATTGGGTAAAATAGTGCGATTTTCCAACTCCACGATTGCTTTCAGAACGCTACTGATGGCCGAAGCCCCTTCCGAATGCCCTAGATTTGGTTTTACCTTCAAATTTTGACTATAAGCATATGAGTAGCAGCAGATGAGAGTTTTATCGCTACATACCGCTCCAATATATATTCCCTTGTCCCCAAAGACGCGGGCTACTGCAGCTGCCTCAATGGCGTCGCCCATCGCTGTGCCTGTTCCGTGGCACTCCACCAAGGCTGTTCGCGCGGGGTCAACGCCTGCATTACGATAAGCTGCCCTGATAAGAGTTTCCTCTGCGTTGATATTTGGCGCCGTGAGGGCAGATGACTTTCCACCTGCATTGGTGCTAGTTCCTCGAATTACAGCTCGGATTGGGTTACCATCGCGGATGGCCTCGTCCAGACGCTTGATATAGAGACAGTTGACACCATCAGCGCGGACATAACCATTTGCAGTGGCATCAAACGTTTTGGATGAGGCGTCCGGGGAGATTGCCCCGCCATCTGCCATCAGTATGGTAGTTTCGGGTGACAGAATGATATTGGCACCGGCCACAATCGCAGAGGAGCACTCGCCCAGCTGAATCGACTGACATGCAAGGTGAATGCCTAATCCACTCCCCGAGCATCCAACACGAAGTGTCATACTGCTGACAGTCAACATTACTTCTCATACATCAGTGGTGAACGCACCTCGGCCCTCTTAAATCGAACTCGTATGAGATACGGTTCGCTTGCATAAGATCCATATAGCCAGTAATCACGTTAAATCCTCTATTCTGTGCATCCTTGGCATGGAGATTGCTCCATTCTTCACCAAAGCTGGCGGCATAACATCCGATGTTTTTGCCTCTCCAGCCGGTCTCAGCAGCACTCTCGAAAGCCTCACGCACAACTTCCAGCAACAATCTTTGATGCGGGTCAAGGTTTTCGATCTCTTTTCGTCCCATGGAGAATAATGATGAGTCGAAGTTGGACAGCTCAACATCTTCCAGCCAATAGCCCTGCTTTGAGGAGAGGCTGCCTGGCTTGCCCTCGGGATCGTAAAAGCCATCAACATTGAATCGAGTTGGTGGAACAGTTCGTCGAGCATCTCGTTTGTTCAACAAAAAGTCATAGAGAGCCTCAGAGTCTCGAATGCCCCCGGGTAGCCGCATGCCCATTCCGCAAATTGCAATGGGCATCGCGCATGGCCGTTCGGCCGGACAATGAGGAACCGTAACAATAGAAGGCATTGTACGCAATGACTTTGCACTTAAGTGTGATGAACCTATTGATATGAACACAAAGTAGGTTCTTAAGAATGCTCTTGCTTATGTTCTTGAGTCCCACCGGGGAGACTCGTGGACGCACAATACTGAAAACCAATGTTCATTGTATTCAGTAATACACAGGGATGCGAATCTTAGACCTCGCTAAAGCCAAGGTCCACTATAGGAGATCCTTCAGGATCAATGACACCAAGTAGGTGGGTCCATTCCAACCCACGGAGCAAACAATGCCCCGACAGCTTGCCACTAATGTACCCCGCCGATAGTGCTTAGGTTATCACGAATCCTACTTATCCGGGCGAGAAGCATCTCTGCTCTAGTGGTGTGGCGGAAGGATTTCTGAGATGAGGTTGAAGTGAGGAGTCGCAGACGCCTGATTCCGTAGATCCCGTGGCTCCAGAACTTCCGTTGATTGTGCCCAAGGAGAGAGGCCAATGAAAACGAGGGTTCTAAGCCTCCATTTCGCAGACATTGAATATACACATGTGTAAATAACAAAGTACATTGCCTCGGGCAAGTGTGCATTGGCACAATCACAAGTATGTGATCAAGTAGCCCTTGAAAAAGTATATTACTGTATTTGCTTATGCCTCTTTTGTAGTACGCAATACTCACAGCTTAGGTTGAGGCTCGGCGCTGTCTTATCGGAATGTAACGCAGAGAGTCTTGAGACAAATCAATTCAGTATAACAAATCTGGCTTACATAGGAAATAAATTGAGCCATACATGGCTAATTATTTGGGATCATTGACAGGGGCCGTTAGAGACGTCAGTTTGCCAGTCCCCGTAGCACCTCAATGATCATTTCCGCAATCGCCGAAACATCTCTAGTTCTAGTAGGCATGACATGTTCACCCTCCCAAATGAATAGTCTTGCTGAGTCAGGTGAGCAACATTGATATAGCCAATCCGCTGAAGATTGAATGAGGTGATCCCGCGTGCCATAGATGTGAAGGGTAGGAATTCGAAGCAGAGGGTCAAGCGACGATTTGCCTCCCACTTGATGACTCTCTCTTGAACCTAGCCAAACAAGCGGTGCTGGCCCTGCAACAAGCGTACCAAACTGAAAGAAAGGAAGGGATGTCAACCGCTCGGGATCGGTCTGCTGCCTGAAAAGTAGACTCGCTGCGATCTTAGCCCCTTGACTGAATCCTAGAAGTCCAACCCAAGGGCCCGTTGCTCCATTTCGATCATCATCCTCCATTGCTTTCTGCAAGCTCTGGTGGATCTGTTCAATGACCATGTCGGCATCCGTAGGATCTTCGTATATAAGCTTCACGCCTTGTCCTTTGCCTGGTCCAACTCCTAGGTCTGGTGGAAGCCAGGACCGGAAGGGGCCCCATTCAGTGAAGACACCTGTTATGAGTGGACCAGGTGGTGCAAAGAAAGGGCCATCTGCATATACCAGTCTGGCATCGTTGCACAACTGAGCCTCGAGCACGCGGCACCCAATACGAAAAATCTGAGAGTTTGAGCCGCCGCCATGGAGGCAAAGAATCCTGGGGCAGGGAGATGCTGGATCAAGCGTGTTGAACTGCGTCGGCAATGGAGAGTCTGACATCTTGGGAAGTTTGAAATTTCCTTTGGTAAATTAGGAAACACTGGACCATCCTAAGTCGAGATGGGCGACAGGCACTTAATAAAGAATTATCAAGCCTTTCCCCCGCCCCACTTGCGCAAAAGCATACATACGTATGTAATTTAACCCTCCTTACGAACACTTCTCCTTGGTGAGAATAGGTTGAGATCATGTATTTATGGGTAGGGAATGTAGACATGGCGACCCATATAACTTTCACATTGATTTATCTGCAAGGCTATCCAACGAAAGTAAGGAGACACAATCTGGACACTCATTTCTGTAGTATTCCCTTGTCTTATAGCGCGGATGCCAGAGCTATAACAACCATGTAATATTTGTGCTCCGGAAGCTTCCCATCGGTCCAGTCAACAGCCTCATATCCAGCAGCTGTCAAGCTACGCTTCCAGACCTCGGGTGAGGTATAGACGTGGGTACGTCCATCTTCGAAAAGCCACCAGCCCTCGTACAGTCCAAATGTAAGATCAAGTGCAGGCCATGCTTCTCGCATTTCAAGCACCATGAGGAAACCATCTGGTCGCAATGCCTGTCGAATGTTTCTTGTCGAGTCCTCCAAGCTTCGCGTGGCATGGACCGCATTGCTCGCGACGATAATGTGCTGTTGTCCTGCTATCTCCTTACTTGGGGGCTTTTCTATGTCTTGCACGGCAAACTTCATGAATTTGTATTGCCTTCCAAGTGTGCGACGTGCCTGTGCCACTAGCGACGAGGATAGATCCGTGAAAGTATATTCAACGGGAATGTCCAACGAGTCAAGAAGTGGTAACAATACACTAGTCAGGCTTCCAGTTCCCGCTCCCAATTCAAGAATCTTCAGGGGTGTTTTGTCTATGTGAATGTGTTTAAGTGCTTGAATGATCACGTCGCGGATTGTTTCAAATCCAATTCTATTGAGTGGGTAGTTGTGATACACAGATTCGCAGAGCTTGCGGCCTTCGGGATTGCTCATCAGCACTCGATTACCATCTGTGAGTCCCGATAATGCGCTAGCGAGCTGAATGCCTGCGTGATACGTCAATTGTGTAAAATCAGCATGATCAGGGTATTTCTTTAGCAGCTCAGGCAGCATGTCTTTACTGCTCATTGTAGGGGTAGGTGTTTCAGTACGTGTGAGTCGCCCGGTTTGATCAAGGCTGACAAGCTGCGCAGTTTTCTCAAGAAAGTGATAAATATAGTTAACGAAGATCGTGTGCTGAGGCTTGAAAGATATGCGGCTCAAGACATCACCAGGATTTGCGCTCCGTAATGGACAGCCGAGCTCCTCGAAGCATTCCACCACAAGTGCAGTGCACAGCCGATTGGTATCTGGAACGATATTGCTTTCGAAATTCCCCAGGCCATGCTCAAGAATCATCTGGTCACCACGACCCTTAATGGAAGAGAACGACTCCAGGATGTCCGACGCTCTCCATAGCAAGTCAAGGGGGATGAATGAGCCTGACGTACTGGACTCACATGGGGTACTCAAATACGGATCTGAGGCCTGGGAAAGAGAGGAGACCTCGTGAAAAAGGTCATCCGTTGATTCAGTGTTGTTGATGGTCTCGTGCTGTAGCATATCTCGAGGGATAGGAAGGCATGCTACCAAATCACGTATGGTAGTGGCTTCAAGTATTGCGACCACGTCTGGCGCGCAGGAAAAGGCGGTCTTGATCTCACCTTGCAATTCCAGCGCAAGCAGAGAATCGACGCCAAAGTCGACGAGGTTGGCATCCGGTCCAATTTCAGCCACATCCACGCCGACTATGTTGGCGATGAGCTCGGTCATCTCCGTGAGCAGGTTTCTCGTCGGTGTCTCATGAATATTCGCCTTCGGGGAAACTGTCTTTGGAGCTTCGGCCACGGCCACAGGTGTGGGAGTCGGCATAGGAATAGATTGCAGAGTTGTGGGCAACATTGACTCGGGGTGGCCAGTTTCCAGACCTGGTGTCATGCGTTGCAATGCCCGGACGAAAGAGGCCCTGGGTGTCCGGGTGAATCTTACTCCCAGCAAGACTTGTACCAAGTCTCCACTGTCAGGGTCATATACAAAGCTATCACTTGTATAGTCACCCGTATCCCTGTCCTTTAGATGGCGCGCCAGAACATCACATTGGTCAGGCAGTGGCCGGTTTACCCAGTCGGGTGAAACCATATAGGTCTCGATTTCTGATCCCAAGAAAATATCATCTCGGCTATGATTACTCATGCAATTGACCCAGATCCCGCCCACCTGGCTGATATGCTCGCCTCGAAGCTGGTCAAACCACGCATCGTTTTGCGGTGTTTTAGAAAACCGACCGGCACTCTCGTTACCCCGACCGACCAGCCAACGCAGACTGCGGTACTGCTCTCCAAAGTCAACGATGTCGCTGAACGCCCTATATATACTGCGTCCCTGCAATATTTCCACGTCATTGTCCCTTGGTCTAGCGTTCAGAACGGCCAAGCATCTCTCATGATCCACCATGCGGCTGAGCCGACGGAATTCCGCCTGGTATGAAACATCCTTCGGGTCTCGCATTTGCAGGCGTCCGGTAGTGTGGACAACGCGAGGCGCAACCATAGATGAACCAACAATTTTCCAGTCCCAGAATCCATTCTCTTGATCTTCAAATTCGATAGACAGAACACGTGAAGAATCTAGACAGATTGGTGCGTGGTTGATCGCGTCATGGACTGTGGCGGAAATTCCCTTCGTAACCCAGTCAGGGTGAAGACTGAATAATGCACCGATAGCCAAATCCGCCTGCAACATGCCAGAGCAGATTCCAGCTTTCTGCGCGACGATATGACTGGATATTAGGGATTGGTATTCCTTGGATGCCGTGATGATGTTGAAACAAGGTTGCCTCTTGCCCTTGACGTGCGAGTCCTTATACCCAGTAAACACCCATTTTTGGTTTGGATCAACTGTAGACTCCGAAGCTGGAATAGTGCTCTCTGCCCGCACACGATCCTTTATTTGTTCAATAAGCTCAACTGGAGATCGAAGTTCCACCCAATGCTTTTCTCTTTCAAATTGGTATGGGGGCAAGACAATGGTAGCGTATTCAGCCGTCTGGATGCCGTTATGTGGCCAGAACGACAAAGACAGCCCCTCTTTCCACAAAGAGGCTGTTGCCTCGGCGAGATTGTTGAAAGCATCAGAATCATCAATATTGACAGGCTGGAAATGAGAGGACGTCCGTTGAGTGGAATCCAACGCTCGCTGGGCCATGACAGTGATTGTAGAGCTGGACCCTGCCTCTAACCAAACACAGTTGGGATGGCCATTCGCGATGCGTTGCACAGCATGGTGAAAGAATACTGGTTGTCTCATCTGTTCCGCCACATACTGCGGGCCTAGAAGTTCAGCAGATGATCTAGCCTCTGTCGTTCGCTCAAGAGGAATCTTTGGCTTCTTGAAGGTGATACTTTCTCCCACGGCTTTAAGCCCACAGGCAATCGAGTCGACGAGACTTGAGTGGAAGGCGTTCGTCACTCGCAGTGTCTTACTGCGAATGGGAGGAGAGGTTTCAGACAGAATATCAGTCACGATGCCAATGGCCTCTTCAGAACCCGCCAAAGTGAAACTCCTAGGACCGTTGTAGCACGCAATACTTGCCGGATGGGAGCCAGTGTACACCCGGTTGGCCTGAGATAACAGTGTTTGCACAGCAATCTCGTCCGCTTCGACCGCAAGCATGGCACCGGGGTCAGATCCCCACGAGTCTCGGACCAGCTGTGCTCTTCCTACCACCAGCTTCACAGTATCCTGCAAAGATAGCACGCCAGATATACACATCGCAGTAATCTCCCCGAAGCTGTGACCAACAAGTGTAGCGACTCGCTTTGATAACCCAGATTGTAACCAGGACATTGCGCAAGAATATTGCATTGCAAATAGCATTGTTTGCAAATGTTGCTGATCTTCTACTGGTTCATGGGAGAAAATATCAGGGAAGATACTTTCAGCCCCTAGTGACTGAACTGCTCGGTCGCATTCATCCAGATGATATTGTAAAACCTTCGTACGATCGTACAGGCTACGATCTAGCCCGATGGCTCTTGATATCTGGCCACCAAAACAGAGAATAATTTGTCGCTCGGGCTGGCAGGGAGTAATCATTGTATCCGCCTCTGGACCAGGAGACAGAGCCACTATTTGCGATAACGACATTTTCAATTCATCTAGAGAACCACATGTGAATGAGAATCTGTAGGGCAGCAGACGGCTGCATTGACGGTTAATGTTGAATGAAAGGTCGACGAGGCTGATACCGGTGTGAATGCTAAGGTATTTAAGAAGCCGTGCGCAGTTGGCCTTGACTGTGTTTATCGTTCGCCCGGAAATGCAGATGGGAACGTTCAACAATTCTTCTGAAATACTCTGGCCATGTGACGGCCGGGAGACTGGAGATTCGGTGACAACCATTGCCACATTACATCCACTGGCACCGTAGTTGTTGATCAATGCTGCCTTGCGTGTAGCTCGCCAGGGCTGTAGAGCCTTCGCAATCTGCATCGTGTCGGTTGGTTGTATGAGGTGATTCAGTCTGGAATGACTTGCCTGAGGTGGAATGTACCCGCTTTGAATTGTAGCCAAGACCTTTATGAGCGCAACTAAACCAGAAGCACCCTCTGTGTGGCCTATGTGACCTTTCGCAGACCCGATATACACTGGCTCAGGCCTTTCAGGCCCTTCCAGGGCCTGACGAACACTTTCCCACTCAGCAGGATCTCCCACTGGCGTACCTGTCCCGTGACATTCCACCACTGATATGTCTGATAGATCTACCTGGGATTTCTTTATAACAGAATTGAAAAGGTTATATAAAGAAGGTGAGTTAGGAACGAAGATGGGTGTGTGGTTCTCATTCTGATAGACTGATGACTTGGCAATACATCCAAAGATCTGATTGCCATCCGCCAATGCATCGGAGAGTCGTTTCAAGAAGACAAAGCCCACAGCTTCCCCCCGGCAGTACCCATCTGCACTGTTATCAAATGGTTTACATTGGCCTGAGGGACTGAGAAAGCCGGCAGCTGCTAAATCCTGGAAGGCAAGAGGGTCAGTAATGACGTTGACCCCGCCGGCAAGGGCAGCATTGCAGTCACCAGCCAAAATGGCTCGACAGGCTGTATGAATGGCAACACCAGATGAGGAGCAGGCAGTATCGAGAGTCATGGCGGGGCCTGTCCAGCCAAAATGATGAGCTATCTTGCCGGCAATGAGACTTCGCATAGTTCCCGTGATGGAAAAGGCATTTGCGCGATGGGATCTAACGTGATTTTGATAATCATCCAATGTTATTCCCAAATATACACCAGTATGATTTGCATCAGTCTCATCCCGATCCATTGCTGTGGTGGGATTTCGATCGCCACAATAGTAGCCAGAGCTTTCAACGGCTTGGTAAGCAGCCTGCAGAGAGAGTCTTTGCGCTGGATCCATGTTGGCGGCTTCTCGAGGGCTCTTCTTGAAGAATTGATGGTCAAAGCTGTCTATGTTGCGCATCCAATTGGCGTACCATTTGTAAGAAGGATCCCAGTCACCCTCACGCCACAGCGTATGAAATTTGACTCGATCAGGTCCAACTAGCTCGTGCTGGGAGGTACCAGTTTGTATCATGCGCGAGAACTCGTCTACGTCGTCTGCACCAGCTGTTTTGATGGACATGCCCACTATGGCAATCGTACTTTCGGTCGAGAGTGAAGGCTCGGCCTGTTGGTGCTGCTTCCCTCGAATCTCATTCTCGGGATTCGCCATATCTACTGCTGGGATCTCCTTCGCGGGCGTATTCTGCACATACTCTGTTTGTTGCGTTGGAATGTGAGAGGCAGGTGGAACAAAGGAAGGAGACACAGGTGTGGTGAGCGCAGGTGTCACAGCAGCAGGGGTAGCGGCAGTAGTGGTTGGGGTAGCAGAAAACGTTGATGCATCGATACCATTGGGAAGAGCATCGTAATGACCCAGGCGTGAGACATGAATAAATCTTCCACCCAAGGATGTTGTCAAGGATTGAGGGACACACCGGTCAGGGCCGAATGCGACAACACCTTGAGTCGAGTTCCTATGAGATAGAGGAAGCGATGCAAAGGTCCCATACCAGTTACACTCTGCAACAAGTGTGCTTTGCACAGCTAGGTCGTGCAGACTACCCCGGTCAACTGGAATCCCATGGCCGTCGTTCGTGTAGGTCCGGAGGGCGAGGTTCGAGATATCCCCTAGCTGTAAAGCGGGAGTAACTTGGCAAATCTCACGAATGCCCTGGGCAAGCGATTTGTTCTCACTGCTAGGAGAATGGATGGGCCCTTGGATGGTCGACTCGGCGACTGTCAGTCCCGCTCCCTGAAATTGACGTAGAAGACTGGGCCGAATCCATTGGGCAGTTGTGGTGATTGTCACTCGTCTCTCATCAAGCCAAACAGAAATGTATGCTTGTGGGTGCGCTAGGCTGATGGCCCGCTTCATTTGTTCACATTGTTCGGGATTACGCCACGCTGCAACATAAGATTTTGCCTTCCCATGGCGTGCGTCCAGCGCATCCGTAGCTGCTCCGATCATCATTGCCAAGCGAATTGAAACGGAGCCATAACGTTCAAACTCAGAGCGAGTGCGACTGCTGGCAACAGCGTATGCGGTCAACTGCCCTGCACACAGGCCAATGGCCTCAGAATCACACATTTCGCCTTCTTGAAGCTTGGAAATAAACTCTTGGAGTGGATCATCACATCCTGGGTTCTTCGCTTCAACAAAACGCCAGTACTCAATCAAGCCAATAATTACCACAATGGGTAGCAGAAGAGTATTTCCCAATTGAGATGAGGTCTCATCCGCATTGAATCCTTGTCGAAGCCAGCGGTGGAAATCCTCCAGTACCTGCCGACCTGGGAACGAGCCATCGATGGTTGGCAATTTCTCTACTAAGAGATCCCAGTAGTCGGGAAGCTCGGAAACTGCAGCAAGAATCCACTCCGCGCCTAGATTTTGGTCGAAATAGCATTTCAGGTCTCGAATCGAGTTCAAGTTATGCTCAGGCGTGAGTGTGCCGAAAAGAAATGAGGTGCCCTGCATGGCTGTCGTGGATTCAAAACAAGAAGAAGAAGAAGAAGTTTGGATAGCAGATACAAGTTGTCATTCAGAAAGCATCATGACAGAAGGAGCATGTTAAACCAACCCTGAAGCTCTCAGATGTCTCCTTCTCTCGTATACAAGCCAGACAAACTAGAAAGGCTGGTGGGTCTGCCATCACACGTAAGCTGATGCTGCAAATCCTTCGGTCATGTAACTATCTGCCCCGCCGCTAAATTTGACATCGCCGGCACGCTACAACGTCTCAAATCCTTCCGGTCTTTCTGGCATCAATGTACTTTTGCTCTCAGACGGTGGGGTAACGTTCGAGGGGTAACCCTTGCCACTAGATGCGTCTATAGTTCTTTCCACGTGCGCAGTCGTACCCATGAAGGCCAGTCTGGTCAATCATCTCCCTACCGGTTGGCGCGCCTAGAGGCCCTGGCCTGCACAAGACATCAACTAAAGAGGTAATACGAACGAGCTACAGGTATCGGGAAACGTTCGACATCATTCCCACGTGAAAGGAAAGGGCAAATCAGAAATTAGCATTGTTGCGGATGTCGGCTGATTGAATCAATGACATACCGAAGTGCTTACCTGGGGATGATTAGCTGAGAATGCGAGGTGTATATTTCAGCATCCGTTCATCCAAAACATTCCCCGCTGCCGTGTACACTCCCCTCAGTCGACCTCGAAGTACCCGCGCATAAATATCGATCAACCATGGCAATTGCTGTCACAACTGGGACGGGTGCCGATGGTGTCGCAGCTCCAGGAAGCTCAGGGATCAAGGTCCTTGTCATCGGCTGTGGGTTTGGCGGAATAGCAGCGGCTATAGAATGCTACCACAAAGGTCATGAAGTAGTTGTATTCGAGAAGAACTCTGAAATAGGAGGACTGGGTGGGTTACTGCAGATGATGATGCATTACAACGTATATCTAACAGGTCGCAGGGGATACTCTAGGAATCTCGCAAAATGGCACTCTCCCGATCTATAAATGGGACAATGGAATGGTGCAGCAGAAAGCCGCCGAAATCTGTTGCAACTACGCAACGCACAAGATCCATACCAGCAAGGGAGAACTGCTGTTGAGTCACCCGATGAAGGGCTATTCTGCCGGATCAGGGTACACTGGGCGACGGGGCGATCTGTTGTTATGCATGTTTGAATATTTTCAAAAGCTCGAGATTGAGTTACAACTGAATGCCAACGTCAAGGAGTTTTTTGAGACAGATGACTCTGCTGGAGTTATCGTTAACAGCCAGCGGTGGGAAGCGGATGCGGTGATCTGTGCAGATGGCGTGCATTCTGCAGGGCGTCATTATGTGCTGGGTAAGGAAGATCTTCCACGCCCTAGTGGGTATGCCATCTATCGAGCCTGGTTTGTTCCAGAGCCGTCGCTACGTGAAAACCCAGCAACGTCTTGGATTCCGCTTCCCGGTGGCGAGGACACGGTGATGAACTTCATTGGTCCCAATGTGCACACTCTTATTGCAACAGTCAAGCGCAATACGGGCATTACTTGGGTGCTAACACATCCCGATGAGTATGATATCGAGGAATCATGGACCCACCCTGCCAAGCTCGAGGATGCTCTCAAGGTGGTGGAAGGTTGGGATCCAAGAATAGCGGAGGTTTACAAAATCACACCCCCCGATCAGTTGTTCGATCACAAGATTATCTACCGAGATCCTCTTCCAACCTGGGTCTCTTCCAAAGGCCGTGTAATCTTGATAGGCGATGCCGCGCATTCATACGTTCCTACCTCTGCTCAAGGAGCAACTCAAGCTGTCGAGGATGCCGCCACAATCGCGATCATGTTGGAGCTGGCTGGGAAATCGCAGGTTCCACTCGCTTTGCGTACTATGGAGAAAATGAGGTAAGTCATGTCAGCACGCCTATCTGGTGGAAACATTAAACATGAGAATTTAGATATGAACGTTGCAAGATTGGGCAGTTGATGGGTCTAGAAACCCGGGATATTTGGGTTAAAACAGATTGGGAAGCAGTGAGAAAAGACCCGCAGCTTCTTGCGCAACCTAGACCTAATTGGCTCCTCAACCATGACCCCCAAGCTTACGCATATGAAGAGTTCGAAACTGCAGCTAATTCAGTTCTTACTGGGTGCGCGTATACGCCAAGGAACATACCCTACGAAGGTTCCAACCACCGTGCAACGGATTTCGAGGACGAGAAATGGGGTAATAGGCACAAGGAAAGTCCAGATATTGGCCTCAAGGTATGAAAGAGAAGAAAAAAACAAAAACAAAGAGAGTGCTTAATGAAGATAGACATTTTGTTGAGTCAGGGAGAAACAATGGTATCTTTACTCGATAAGGCCCAGTAGTCGTTTCATTCGATCATAGACGTAGAAACTCGTCGCCACCATGGGAGCCATTTTCACGTAACCAATTGTCAGGCCAACATAGAAGCCCTTGACTCCTCTCTCCACAAGTACGCGACGAGCTGTCTCTAAGATTCCTGATCTGCTGCCAACCACACTTCCGACTTGCATTCGTCGCCGAAGGATATCAATGGGGTAAGCAACTGTTTGAGCAACAATGCCAGCGATTGCTCCGCAACACAGCTGCGCAACTGCGGTCAGTCGAGTTGATGACCCCTTTTCAAGAGTATAAGGCGCAAACAAAGGTGAGCGCAGCTGGTCTCTCATTAAATCGTGGGTTACGAATGAGGTGCCCGCATAGGGAAGTATGCCTAGCATAGTCGGGCCAATTCCTTGATAAAGATTTAATAAACTACCTTTACCGCCGCTTTCAAAGTAAATTCTTCGACTGATCCTGAACCAAGAGGAATGTCTGTGTTGTTCTGTTTCAAAGGCAAGACGGATACGGATCAACTCAAGAGGATATGTAAAGGCGGTGGAGATGGCACCCGCCGTACTCCCGCAGAAGAATCGATGAAACGGTGTGTCTCTCTTGGGTGATATGATGATTACACGTTGGAGTTGTTCGTATGCCAGAAAGTTAATACCAGCATATGGAAAAACACGGATCAGACTCGCCGCGTGGCCTTTGAAAAGTGCAGGTACCCCATGGCTCGTCCGAATATGACTGATAGCCTCGATGAAACCATTCCACCGGGTTGAATACGGCAGGAAATGCGGATTCGACGTTTGAAAGAGAATCTTGATTCTCTCCATCGGAGCAACAATCGTCTTTGCCTAGACACACCTTGCTTCAGTGATAGACCCTGAATAGTGAGAAGGGAAAACTCACTGCGCAGCCTGCAACACCTCCCGCGACTCCATTTCTCCAATCAAAACCCTGGTTTCGGCTGCATTTGTCCGATTCTAAGCCATGATTATCACCGTGACTGTTTCTTGTCACATTAGATGAATCTTCTACGAGCAAACCAGGAGGACTAGTGTCACCCATTTCGCGAGAATGAGCAGTTGACGATCGGAGGATTGTGGGGCAGGTTTAGAAAGTCGAGACCAGATACGGAGACAATAGTTATCCAACTACGCTAGTGTATAGCACGTGATGATTAGCCAATAGGGTTCCCCTCTGCACTGCCCAGTGACTCCCCATTGGACCACGTCCAAGGGGCTGAATGTATGGGCAAATCCACAGAACCTTGGAATGGCAGGATTGACCGCCAATACAGACCGGACATTGCACGGCGTTAAGGTGATCCCCCTTTTACCCCACCGACCCCACCGGTGGGGTCATGATCCACAGATTAACCGGGAAGGACCCGCGATAAGCTTATCGCCTTCAAGTCTTTCAACATGCAACCTCCTCGTCTCTCTCTCTTGACCCCTAACTCCGACAACTAAACAAGGGTCTCTGTGACATTAATTGCATGGATCAACCTAGAGTTATGATCTGGTGCCTCTCATTTGCCAATATACCGACCTGCTGGCTATTTATAGGAACTTAACCGAGGCAGGTTTGTTATTTTATATATATCGCTAGCCGGTTGCTTCTGTATTACTCTTTCTTGTGTCTTAAGAAGTTACATAGACTCTGTACGTACTGTATTAAGCTGAGATCTCGTTTATTAGAATAATCATACAACCTTTTCTAGGTGGACAAGTTAGTAGATGACGGAATTGAGTTAAAAATCAAACGACCGTGATACCAAGTTCTATTAAGCATACCCCTGTACTTGGGTTACTGTACGGTTCAGTTCATAATTTTTCTTTTTCTTCTTTTCTCTCACGGATTTTGTCACGCCCGGAGCTGGTTATCTCCGGGAACAATGAATGGTATTTTCTTTTTCCTCTCGTTTATCCCCTAACTCCGGTCACTGGAGTATGTTTGACAACTGCTAGAATTAAAGTGTGCGAGCCTAGCTTATTCTAGAATAAAACTCTTTACTCTACCTAAATGATTCTCTGAGCGCCGGATTTGTCTCCACACTATTACGATTCAAGATGATAGTTGACGCAAGTGCTGAACATGCTCCAGAGCAGCACTCGCTTCATGAAAAGAAATCCCCCGGACTCCAGGATACAAACCTTGACCGGCAATCCTCAACCTCGCCGAGTGATGAGGGTGAATATCCGACCGGCTTACGACTAACTTTCGTTGTTGTTGCTTTGATCTTGGCGATTTTCTTAACTTCTTTAGACTTCGTGAGTTCGACGTTTTCTTTTGGACAATCCGACAGGGTTTAGCAACACTTACATAGATCTTTTCCCTTAGACCATTATTGCGACAGCTATTCCACGTATTACCGATGACTTTCATAGTCTCGGAGATGTGGCTTGGTACGGGTCGGCCTTTTTTCTGGTCACTGCTGGCTTTCAAACAGCCTGTAAGCTTGATATCCCTTTTATCATCTTGTTCCCACTAACAACGACGAAAAGGGGGCAAGGCATATCTCTTTTTTAGCCTGAAGATCACATTTCTGCTGGCAATTTTTCTTTTTGAGGTGGGAAGTCTGATCTGTGGAGTCGCGCCTTCCTCGGTAGCCCTGATTGTCGGCCGTGCGATCGCTGGCTTGGGAGCTGCAGGCGTGAATACAGGATCCTTCACCCTGGCTGCGTTTTGCGCACCACCCCAGAAAAGACCTATCTTCACAGGATTAATTGGTCTTTCCTATGGTGCGCTCCAGCATAACACTTACTGACTTGCCGACCGAGCTGATTTAGTCTATAGGAATTGCATCGGTCGTGGGACCACTTCTTGGGGGTGTCTTTACGGAAAAGGCCACATGGAGATGGTGTTTCTACATCAATCTACCAGTAGGCGCTGTGTCAGCGATCTTCATTATTATCTTTTTCCAAAGCCCACAAGCCTCGAAGTCTACGGACACCTCATCCTTGTGGTCAAAGGTGATGCAGATGGACCCCATTGGAACTTTCTTGATGATGGCCTCAGTGACCTGCTATATCCTCGCAATGCAATATGGCGGATTGACGCACCCTTGGAACAGTTCAGTTGTCATTGGCTTAATCGTCGGCTTCGTGGCAATCTTAGCCGTCCTCTGTGGGTGGGAAGTATACATGGGCGAGATGGCCATGTCCTGTCCTCGCTTGGTCAAAAAGCATGCAATTCCCTCGGCAGTGGGCTTCTTCTTCTTCGGTTCATACATCGTGGTGATTTATTATCTACCAATTTACTTCCAGAGTATTGATGGCACTTCCGCCATTGGCTCGGGTGTTCACAACCTGCCTTTTATCCTCGCGGTGTCCATTTTCACGGTGCTGAGTGGCATTTTGATTTCCATGACTGGCTATCCCGCACCGTTTGTTATATCAGGGGCCGCAGTCGGCACGATCGGATGTGGCCTTTTATATACATTCAATATCGGTACCAGTACCGGTAAGTGGATTGGCTACCAAATCCTAGCCGGTGTCGGGAATGGATTTGGAGTCCAAGTTCCGATGATCATGGCACAGGGAAATACAGAACCAAAAGACATGGCGGCGACAACTGCGATTCTAATGTGTAAGTTGTTTTTCTCATCCCGTGTGCTGTTCGAGATCTAACTCGGTCATCTGTATAGGCTTCCAAACTGTCGGTGGTGCCTTTATGCAATCCGGTGCCCAAGCCGCATTCGCCAATCGCCTCCTCATTGAACTTCCCCAAACGGCGCCGGAGGTTGATCCTTCAGCTGTAGTGGCTGCGGGAGCAACAGAGCTAAAGTCCTTTGGCTCCAGCTTGGAAGGAATCCGCCTCGCTTACATGGACGGAATCAAAGTAACATTCGCATTCGCATGTGCTTCGATGGGGGTGGCTTTCATCTTGGCCTTTTTCGCTCGGCGGGCAAGAATTGGGGGGGAAGCTGTAAAGAATGCCATGGCTGCTGCTTAGATCCACAGTTTGGTGTTTCAGCTCAAATCTGGTGCCTTGGTGCCTACAGTACTCCTGCAGTCCTCGCGTGTGGTTGAAAAAGCCCACGTATCTCTGTACCATAGACTATATTGAATTCCTCTGCTTCAAGCTATGTTCACATATGCGCTGATAGAATGTTATAAGAGATTTAATAATATTATAATGCTTCCATTCAGTGCTATGCGACTCGCCTTGCACATTTTCCAACCTGAGACATAGACTCATAGTCCTAGACCCTTCCGGAGTCTAGCTAGAATCGACTTGAGGGAAGTATGTACCACATATCTTCTCATTTTCCTGAACCATTGACCATAAGGGAATTTGGTAGTTTCCAGTTACTGTAATATCTACTTAGTCAATTTGGACACTGTGACACCACAAGACCTTTTGATAACTATAGCAAAACTGTATTAATAAATCCGGTGTATAAGTAGATACACCAATCAAATATTATATACCTTTCTAAAAGATGGTGTGGTAACTTTATATTTAGTAATAATTACAGTCATCTCAATTCAACTATCATTTTCTTTGCTGAATTAGAGATATCAACATGATGCCTCGGTTAGGTCACCTTACTTCAGCTTCAAGCCCAAAGTGTACATCGAAGCATTTCCTTTTATTACCGCTAGTTTCTATAGCGATTCTTTGAGCGGAATCCGGCACCATGACCTCGGTACATGCAATTGACTTTAGATGGTATCCCTATCATACAGTTACAAGGATCACTTGGTTAACGTGAGCGCTAAGACTAGTTGCGACACGACCAGATAAGACGATTTAATTTACGTTCTCATATGGTCGCATCGAGGCCTTACTCTATATCCACCTTGTTCACCCATGGGGTCGGTGGTGGGGAGGCAGGAATGACAACGTGGTGGGGGACGGGGGGATTTGGGAGCTTCATGTGGAACAAAAGTACTGTACATCCATACATTCTGGGTATTGGGTAAGCCTACTAGTATACGACGAAGATGCGATGCGCCATCACGGCCGAGCAATAACCTCCGGGCAGGTTCGTACCGGCTACCCATCTCTTTCTCCGTGCCCCCTCTTCCTTCGGGAGCCCCATCTCTGAATCCTCCTCCGGGTCATTGGCTGAGTCACCTATGCTGGTGGGGTAACGCGGAGGTAGAAAAAAGTCCGATGTATCCAGTGCTTTTGTAGAGAGACTTAATTCTGACGTGAGAACTTGTGCGATATTGAAGGAACGTGTTGCATTGTATGGTTATGGTAGGATACGTTTTGACCAGTAGAGAACTTGAAGTCGGAAGGTAATCGGTCTGCCTGGTTTAGAAAGATTGGGTTTGGGGGTAATTTACCAAATGGGACAAACCTTTAAAATACAACATGAATAATATGAGCGTGTATGTATGATCGTGGTAGTGGAAGAAACTGGGAAAAGGGCATGCAAGTAGAATCCCAGCATACTACAGGATGTAGTGCCATGGGACGTGGTCCTCTCCGATCTTACAATATAAATGTCCCATAGAAACCCCAATGTAGCTACAAGAACCAGATTATATCACCTTTGTACCTACCTTCACGACATACAAGGAAGAATATCCTTCTGTTTATTTCCAGCCCTAACAACACAATATGGCGTCTCCAAATCGACTGACTGTCTTATCCAATGTTATCACGGAGAAGACGAAAGTAATCTCGGATTTCCTGGCCTCCAAGGGAGTTGAGCCTCCCTCCTTCGATGTCGACGGGCTAGCTGACTATGCAATTTCGGCCGACGACAAAGAGGCCTATGAGGCTCGCCTGGAGTTGATTGCAGCATCAAAGGAACTCTATGCCCTTTCCCATGGTCCGAAGGATCATATTCGAAACCTTTGTTGGGATGTAGGTTTGGGCAATTCTCACTTGCAGGGCAACCCATAACAGGGAACATCACTGATGGAGATGTGCAGGCTATGGATCCGTTGTCCCTACATGCCATTTGGACCTTCCGGGTCCCACAAGCTGTCCCACTGAATAGCAAAATATCATACGAAGACCTGGCTGAAAAGTGCCATCAATTGAGTGGAATCTTCGTATCACTGTTCACCTTCCGACGGATCATCCGCCACGCTATAACGAACCGCTTCTTCTGTGAGCCAGAACTTGGGTTTGTTGCCCACAACCGCGCATCCCGAGTTCTTCTCGAAGAGGAAACCTTGGATGCCTGGGTGGGACTGTTCTGCAATGACATGTGGCCTGGCTTTGTCTACACCGTAGAAGCCATGAGGAGATGGCCCGGGAGTGGGGAACCGAATGAGACGGGTATCAACGTGGCCTATAACCATAATCTCAATTGGTTCGATCACACTTCCCGCAATGACGTTGTCGCCGACAGATATAGCAAGAGTATGAAGGCACACGGGGGCGGCGTTGGATTTGATGTCTCGCACACCGTGACCGGTTATCCATGGGCGGATATTGGTGAGGGGACGGTTGTTGACGTGAGTACCATTCTCCTAATGGCCATGTGAGCAATAAATTGGATGTGTTTCTGACTTTCCAAATCTTGCCTTGGTTTAGTGTGGAGGAAGTGGAGGCTTCGCCTCGATGGCGATTGCAGAAGCACACCCCAAGCTGCACTTTGTCGTTCAAGATCAAGAGCACACAATCACAGAAGAGACAAAGGCTGCGGTGCCACAACATCTCAAGTCCAGAGTTAGGCTTGAAGTGCATGACCTGTTGAAACCACAGACCGTAGTAGCAGACGTCTACTTCTTCCGTTGGGTCTTTCATGGATTTGCCGAAAAGTATGCTATCCAGGTTTTGCGGGCTTTAATTCCGGTGCTTAAGAAAGGAGCGAAGGTTGTCATCAACGACGGCGTGATCCCCGAGCCCGGTACCGTCCCATGGATGGAATATCGAAGCATTAGGTGCATGGATCTTTTGGGCATGGCAGTGAACAATACCGGTGAAAGGGCTTTGGATGACTGGATAGGTCTGTTTGAAGCGGCTGATCCTCGATTTAAGTTTCTGAATGCCTGGAAGCCCCCGAAGAGCACAATTTGGTTCATTGAAGCCGAGTGGCAGCCGTGAAGCTGAGGTTATTGTAAGGCGCCCGAACTGTTCATATTGTGCCGGCAAGTTCTCAACATCGGTGTTTCACGCCCAAGTCTTTGCCTCAAATGAAATCATAGAACTACAAACAAGTTGAATGCCAGTTCTCGGAAATTGAATTTCATGGCTTATACATACGTGCATGTATATGCATAAGATTATCGCTCGCTGCTCAGATGTCTTCGATTACATGGGTTTCAAGTATTTAGAATAGCAAGGAAACGTTGACTTATACAGAAAGATAAAAGATTTCATTCTATGAACGATAGTACCTGAGAACACCATGATATGACGTAACACTACCATAGGAAAGCGCTACTACGTCTAAAGCATAGAAGACTAGAACTCACTAGGTAGCACCTCAAAAGCTTGACACAGTACTGGTCACAATATATTCAAATATGTAAATGAGTAGATTTCCTAAGCGATTTCTTCCCACACGGTCATGTTGATAGATAAAAGCAGCTCAATCAATTCTATGGGAATTCAACCAGGTTCACTGTCTATGAGTCTATACGAACCTGGAACTTGAAGAAAATTAGCTTTCAAGGTTAGCCTTTGAGGTTATCCGCGTAGCTTTTCAAAACCTCGGCAATAATGCCGTACAATCCAATTGTAGCGCTATTTTTGAAGATCAAGGACCAGGCATAGACCAGTTGTATCGAATATGGCTTGGACGCAATAGCTGGATCTAGGTCTATTTCCGCCAGCGTTTCTTGTATTGTTTTTAAAATGTCATTTTCCTCGGAAGATCGATCTGATATAGCGAGACTCGACTGCTCCCTCGTCCAAATGCTTAGAAACAGACCTTTGGAATACTTTCGGTTAATTGTCGTTATTACCAGTGAAGGGGCGGATGAGTGAGTAAGGAGGAAAGGGGGCTGGAACCAATGGAATTACTCACAGCATTCCAAGGAATAGGTGTTGAATAATAATTTAGAGTGCCATCCAGAAATGGATCCTGCCTGGGCCATTCCCATTACTATGGATATCTGAAGTGCTTCAATAGCACACCAAGCAGCCTTCACACATGTCCTCGAGCTTGATATGTTAATTTGGATATCATTTAACCTGCAAGTAATACTTTGCACGTTTCGGGTCGTCAGGGCCGCCCGGAGGGGCCTGAAGTTTCCACACAGTCGCACATGAGCCTGACGATACAACGAAAGAGCATTTGCCGCAATCACCCCACTAGGGTACCTGGGAGAACAATGAAACTCGGGGTTCTGTTCGGCGCACATCCGCCACCTAGTTAAAGATTCCTCGATCCGTTGTACGTGCGCTGGTAATGAATCTATAAGCCAGTTGTCCTGGTAGAGGCTCGTGAGGTGTTTGACAATTCCATGTAATGTCAGATAGGATCCGAAAATGCTCAGGCGAAGCGGTGATGCACCCTGGCCAGACATAATAATGGCTAGGGCGGTTGAGAATTGAATAGGGGGTTCGGAAATGGACTTTCGTTTGTCCAACCAAGCTTGTGGAGATATACTTGTCCATTCAGATTCTTCGCAAGGCAGAAAACAATCATTAATGTCCAGGCTCCAGGAGTAACTTGCTGTGTGAAAGGTGGCTCCTAGGGCACCCAGATAGACGTATACTGCGCAAATTGTTCTTATAAGTAGGGTTAGGCACGCTTCCCATTTCTAAGGTAGGATACCTCCACGCACCTTACAGTCATTTCCGAATCAATCCACTTCTGCCACTGCTGTAGAATATCATCATTTCCACCGTCTGATTCGGGTATGTATGGAGAGACCTTTCTATACTGAATGCCCTGTGAAGTAAATCATGTATTAGTGGCCTCGTTTTGAGTAGACACCGGGATGTAAGAATGCCAGAGAGCGGCAGACTAGAAGGCTGCACAAGTGTAGCTTCCAAACAGTCAATTCTCTGGATTGCTTAGACATACTTCGATCAAAAGGGATGCTAATGATGCAGATTCTTGAAAAGTCCGAAAATCGCTGTTTTTCGTCCCGTTCGCCATGATCAACAGTAGACACTGCAACACCCATAGCGGCTCGTCTGCGATAGTGAGTGGGCTCAATTCAATCTTTTTCACATTAGGGAGCGTGCCTAAATACTGGTTGTACTTCGCTTACATGATTTTTGATGCACATCTGGGCAATGCAATGAAGTGAAGTTGCAGTTGCATCATCGTCGTAGTAACTGGCGCCAATGGATGCCATCGCAAAGATCATACAAGGAGGAGCGAGCTCTGCTTTCCAGGTCGGCATATGAATACATGGAATGTAAATGAGAAAGCACTCGGCGAAAGCCCTCAGTAATCTCTCCAACGTCAAGCGGCTCGGAATTTTGAGGTCATTCAAATTTTCGACCTAATATGTCAATGGTCAGGCACTAAGTAGCGAAAGTGGGTGGTCGCCGTTATCCCAGGCATCAATTCAAAGCTTACGGGTCTGACAATATTGAGAGTGGAAGCAAGATGATGCCATTGTTGCTCTGAAGCTAGTTGATGCCATTGTTGTTCTGATATGGCGAAGGAGCCTTTCCACGCCGGTGACTTTACCACCTGCGATGAGGATGCTGTGCTGGTATGGTTGTCCAAGGGAGGTGTGAGGCACCTCAATGCCAGATTGGCACCCGAATCTTCTTGTGACCTCTCTTCCAGATTGCTCGGTATGGAAGATATCAGATCCTTTGGGAAGTTGAGAGATGGGGTTGAAGAGCTTATTGTCGGGGTATCCACGAAGGTTACAGGGCCGATGGCAGGAGGGTGCGTCATAGAGGTCAAGGGCTCAGTATCATTTGTTGCCGTGGCCGACGAAGTGATGGGGCTAGGTGTTCGCCTGGACCTGGGATGCATAGACATCGACTGCTCTTCAACGTCGTTCCCTTGACTATGATGTTGCGGGAAGGGTCCCATATGGTACCTCGCGTGGTGCCTTCTGAAAACATCCTGTCGAGTAAAGGTCGCATGACAAAGTGTACATCTAAACGGGCGCTCATTACGATCTAGAGATCTGATTATTCTGGTTGCTCCCGCCATGGTGGGTGGGTCAACATACGTGAGCGCTCATGCCTGGAAAGATGCTCCGATCGGGCGAATGCACGGGCGCAGTAGGAACATTGTTTATCACGGCGCGTAAGGCCTAGCCCTGTATTGGCACTCATTATTCTGGACTGCTTCAGACATAAAGCTGCAAGGTTTCTTGCCAGGATCACTGATTTTACTTCCCCGGATCCCGCAGTTTTATTTTCCAACGTGAGCTGCAAGGAATGAAGGTCCCCGGTGTCAGGTGACGTGGTATGAGGCCGAAATCGAGGTTCCGAACAATGTAAAATATTACGAATTTTACCAACACCAGCGCAACATATTTCAGCCAATTACATTTATTTAAAATTTTCTAGTCTGGTCGATCTGAGTATATTTGCCGCTTTCATGAATTGAGTCCCCTTGTACTTTACGGCCTCGAAGAATCTGTATCTTTAGATACTATAACCCGTAGATGTAGGTATCGGGCTATCTTAATTTATATATACAACAACTACCACTATCACCACTCCTATGACTAGTGCAATCCTCTTTATATATTTCTATCACAGCTAGTACGACCAGATCCTAATTTGTTTACTAATTAATCACCAAATTTGACATTGATAGAATATACGGCGTAGTGTATTTATGGAGCACGTGGCTTGTAGGCCCACGCCGAATGAATTCGGGCCGCCCCGCCCTCCCCTCAAGTTACTGATTGGCTACAGAGGATGTAACAGAACATTTCAGGTTCGGGAGTTGTTTACTCTCTAGAACTAGTGTGATACTCTTGCTACTGCAGGATCCAAGCAAATGCTGTCTGGTAATTCAGGATAAGCGCTAGTGGGATGTCTCAAGTAAGCTTTGAGTTTTGCCGAAGAACCCGGGGCACGCCAGCTAACGGTGCAGCAGATAGGTCAGCTAATCCCACGTCCCTGCAGGACGTTTGACCGCGGGGGAAGATTTAGTACTTTTTGGATACTAATGAGAATCGCCATATTATCTACCTATTCTTACTATTGCAGGGGGTTTTACGAAACATTAGGAAGCCGAGGTAACACATGTTGGATAATTGATTGTGACAGATGGGTCTCGGTCAAGATTCCACGGGCACATTCCGCGAATGAACCATTGACTTGCTCACCAGCCGTGGTCAGTTCGACATCCACTGGTTGTGTAGTACGTACTAGTAGCAATATAGCACTGCTGTGACTATTAGATAGGCATCATCTCCATGGTATACTAGCCTTTAACTAGATTTAGCTAGTCTGGTCACGAGACTGTCGCTAACCTCTTTCGGAGGATGTTTTAACTGGAATCCGGGCGATGGCAGCTTATCCCATATTTTAGATTCGAACCATTCTCTCTCTGGCGCACCCCAACTCTTAAGGGTCATTCTCCAGTCAAGCTAATGCATACATCCTCCGATCGCAAAGCTTCATCCGAAAGGACCCGAAGATCACGCACTAGAACCATCTCCTACAGCGGGTAATGTCGCAAAACCCCCTTCCTCAGAGCCGAAAGCTAATCTTTCTCAAGCTGCTGGACCTGTCGAAAAACGCCGTATCAAATGTGATGAAAGATCGCATTCATGGAGAAGGTGCAAGGAAGACAATATAGCCTGTGGTGGGTATGGTAATCGTCTGCAATGGGGCATGCATATGGGTAAAACAGCCTCTAGTTAATCAACCCGAGTCCTCTGTATCTAAATTTCTTGGTTGATCCGAGAATACATCTGCTGAACTGGCATAGAATGTTCATCATAATTCAATGGTAATTATTCGGAGTTCTCTATCTTTATACAGAGTTGGAGTTGTCGGCGCAAGACCAAACACCCGATCCACCATTAGTCTTGAAAGAGTCGATGATCCCAACTACGGAGCCATATGTGCCAGCCACCATCAAGAATGTGCCGCAGACAACAACGAAGACATTCCAACAAACGCCCAGGGTCCACCTATGCGATCGCTGTTCTCTCCCCCTGCTCCAATTATCATACAACCACATGCAACCACTCGGCTGGAAACTCTGTAACGTTCCCAGCAATGCCCCTATAAAAGAGATGAGGCTATCAAAATTGGGAATTGCACTCGCAATAATATACGCAACGACAGCAACACCGAGGACACAGCTAATCCAGGTCCCCCAGTGCACAAGTGTATTAGCGACAAGGTGTTTCGATCCTCGTAGCATTCGGACGAAGAAATGCTTGCTTGCAAGCTATGAATATGTGAGAAATCGTTCACTTCGCCTCCGGGGGGGGAGGTGGTATTTTCTTACATGAGTACAGATCGTTGCACTCGCCAACAATCCCGGCAGTGAAATGCCATATGCAATCTGTTTAATTAACTTTCCTGCGGAACCAAGCGCAGGCGAGGCGACGTAGGATCCGCAGTAATAGTACACCACGATCCCAATTGTCACGTAGATCACTGTGACGACGGTTTGGCATGCGACTAAGGACTTTGTGTAATGGCGAGGATCACGCATTTCGGCTATGATCGGGAAGAAAAAGGGCACACCGCCGTAGGCAAAGATGAGTGTACAGATTGCTGATATTCCATCGGCGAAGCTAGGGTTATTGACAATTTGATAGTCTGAAACCCAAGGGCCTGGCGGTGCGGCATAGGGGCGGTCCTCTACGCCGACCCCGATTGTGACGATCAAGACTAAGAGGTTTGTAAATAATGTGATATATCATGAGATGCAAATAAAAGGATTCTTACTGGCGGTGAGAATGCATGCCAATCCACCCCAGGCAATAACAGTTACGCGGCTTAGAGTACGGACAATTGCAAGACAAAATACTCCAATAGCCGCCACGGCAACGAAGATAGCTGTGCAAGCTCCATGGGTTGAGATCGCATTCAGAGCGATCGAGATGCCAAGTATACCGGAAGCAGCAACAAAGGTCAAGTCTATATACGTATTTTGTTGGTTTTATTATAAGGGCTCGCGCAGATAGCTAACTCACAGAGGATAAATCCCGCTCCAAGGACCTCACGTCCAACTCGGCCGAACATGAGCCCAGCTGCGTCGTCAATACCATACACTTGACGATGGTTAAGCTTAAAGCTGCCGACCATATAACTGCACCAGCAGTTGATAATGGCTATTGCGACCAGGCAAAGCACTCCAGGCACCAGGCCCAGTGTATCAAATGCAGATGGGATAGAGAGTACACCCAAGCCGATCTGGGTTTTCATCATTAGGACTGACGTTCCTACCCATCCTAGCTAAGAATTATCAGTCTCAACAGAGAATAGGAATCCGCATGACACAAGTATACATTGCGATAATTAGGGCCGTCCCCTTCAATAACCCCGAATACGGCATCTTCTGTCACGGCCGGTTTAAGATCCTCTTCGCCCACCGGGGACGGTATATTGGCCGGGCTTTCGACGTCTTCTTTCTTCCTGTGTATATTATCCATACTTCCAGTGAGATTGAATGAGACAGGCAGTTACCAAAAGTAGACGGGAGGAGATTATATTTTTGTTTTCTTTCTCACAGTCCCATACTCCGGAGTAATCAACTTCTTCCGTCCTCAACCCCAGTTTCTCCACAGTGGATACTTACCATTTGAGATTTTATCGCGTAAGACAAACCAATTGCCGATAAGGTAAACTATTTCTCAACGTGGAGCCAACTCGTAAACGAATAAAAGTTTCAACAATCCTACACCGCACGGTAGAGTTCGCGCGGCATAAATCTACAAATACCGGACGTTCCGTGACCGGAGGTCCATCAGCGATTTAGGGCTTGACCCGGCCTTTCACCGGCAGATTTAAATCTTGGTACATAATAGTTTCTGATTTACTATATTGAAACGTTGGCTGCTTATGCAATATTAGATAACTTAATCTTCTGACTGATTAGATTACAATTTGATCCATTCAAGTTGAAAATCATTAGGCTTCAAGTATCTACTCGAACTTCTAGCTAGGGAACCACAGTACTAGAGTGTTCTTCGGGTTGGGAGCGGGCTTGAGATTTCGATCCCGAACTCGGCCCAAAGACCACTTCAAATATAGACCATTTTATACTCCCCTTTCAATATCTACCAGTGGGGAAAGTATAGCTATGCACATCCTTTAGATTTGAAACTGCGATGGTAAGAATTTTACGCAGTAGAGGGCGTTGCATTGCTGCGATTGTAAGCTGTAGACATAGACACATTGCGTATATGGCTGCGCGAAGACAAGGAGTGGCGCAACCCTAATATGTCTACATGACACATGGGGACTTTTCTTCTTTCTTGTGTTCCTACATCTTGAGCAATTTTCCTAACATAGTGTGGAGTAGAAGAGACCGGTAAGTGGAGAACGTGATCTTGATGGGGCGTTTGTGGAAGCGGGAGAGATATATAAACAACTGAGAGGTTATTGCAAGCTACCCACAAATGCTTTACTCTGGTTGCGACTTTCCAACAGCAGTGGCAGAACTTATGAGCTAATCAGCCGTTCTTAGAGGTTAATTCCCTAGGCGGCCAAGTTAGAAATATTGTAAAATTTCGTCACAGTGTAAAGTCAATGACGATTTTTCTTTTATGTATGGTGACGTGATCATCCCTTCCACCCGACAGTCAATCCTTCCCTGCTTATCTTAACCTCACAGTGAGCGTACTGTCCAACAATACAACTAATGACGACCATCTGGAATGTATGAGAGCCAATATCTCCTATCGAAGCACTGTAGTGATGGGCTGAAAAAGATAAGTGTGAATTCGAGTGCACAGACAAGTCTGCCGCGCGGATCTAATATTCGAATTCGTCGAATATAACTCACAATAGTATAGGTCACTCTGGAGTGATGTGGTAACTGTCCATTCCTAATTCTCGACGAAGGTGGCCTTGACCAAGCCTTGGCTGTACTAATGATGTGGAAATGGCGTACCGCCGGACAGGCATGCACACACGCCAACCGAGTCTACGTGCAAAGTGGTGTTTATGACAAGTTCCTGTCGATGCTAGTCAACGCCACGAATCAAATCCAAGTCAGCCACGGCGCGGCCCCTGGAACTACAATGGGGGCTTTAACAACAACTCGCGGCTTGGACAAAATGGAACGGCACATTGCTGACGCTATTTCTAAGGGTGGAAAAGTTGCCTGTGGCGGGAAGAGATTAACGAATCTATCCGGAAACTTTTTCGCGCCCACAATCATTTCTGGAATGACACCCTCCATGCTGACAAGTCAAGAGGAAATCTTTGGCCCGCTACTTGGATTGTATCGCTTTGATACAGAGGAGGAAGTTGTCCGCATGGCGAATGATACTAGCATGGGCCTTGCAGCATACTTCTTCACCAAAGATACAAGTCGCACGTGGAGGTTACTTGAAAGCCTTGAAGCTGGAATGGTGGGAATGAATACAGGTAATGCTGCCATGATCAACTCCATCATACAGGTCTTGCTCACAATTTAATAGAAAACGCTTCTGCTGCAGAGTCGCCTTTTGGAGGTATCAAGGCTTCTGGGTATGGAAAGGAGGCGGGCAAAGATGTCGCGATAGAGGAGTACCTGATCTCCAAGACTGGAACGTTGACTGTTGAACCCCTTTCGAAGCTCTAATTCATTTATAGCTTAATGATACTAGGTCCATTGCAAGATTCCACGAGAGTTGTTCAAAGTCACGCTGAACTAAAGATTACTTCGCTCCGTCTAAGGTAACACCCACGTTAGCCTCGTCGCGGGATGGAATCATCACGGTGCAGCAAGATGTTTACTATGCGGAATTTGAGATGCTGTAGAGACCGGGCTAACTGCGTCACGACCCAATACCCTGTTAAGTCCGGGACAAAGATTGTTTCAGCCTCAAATTGTGTCAGATAATGCTTTATGTGCTTTCTCCCTTACTGTTCTGTTAGACTCTCGAGATTTCTCTCGGATCTGATTATAATGTTCTACCGTCTCTGTGACCTGCGTAGTATATGAACCTGCGTCGGTATGAAATAAACAAATAGGTATATACGCTCAAAACATGCTCATGTGCCAGTGGATGTGAGAAACTGGGGATTTTAAAGACGAGATTGCTTCTTAGGAAATGCCATTAATTCTTTTAACTTGCACCTGTAAATCTTGTGCATCGTGCGTGTGCTTTAGGATGCGCCATCTAAGTGTACCCCCACATGCCTCACATTTCACTATCGATAGTCCGTATCGAGCAGGTCCTCAACCTCTCTATAGCCTACCGACCAGGAGTCCGGTGCGCCTTGGCTTAAACTCTTCAGCAAAAGCCGCAGAGCATTCCTATCCTCTTCGTCACATTCCGGTGGCGCTTTCTCATAATCCTGATAAGTGTGGTGACATGTTATGTACGGGCTTGGGCCATATCCGTCATAGCACGCCATATACCGATCATTCATGAGACCAATGTTTATTTTGATCTCTTTCTCAAACGGCATCCCTTCCGACCAGCACGTTGTTCCCATGCGAAAGTGCCGAAGAAACGTTAGGCCTGTGCGAAAGGCGTCAAAGAGGTCATGCCATCGTTTCTCGTATGAACGGCAGTGTTGGCTCAACTGAGGACAATCCTTGCGGATTCGGACCTCCATCTGAGTTTTCTCGAAAGAACAGCGTTCTATATTTTCATTTGTAATACCGACGTCGTACAAGATCGTGCAGTCATCCAGATACAGCTCTGTGAGAGTCGCTCCATGTGAAATAATCCACTCCACCTGCGAGTCTTGCACAAAGCCGAAATTTCCAAGTGCGAGGGTCTTGAGTCGCGGGAAGTGAATCCCACCAAGGTCGACCTTCGGGAAGAACCCCCAGTAATTATCGCAGTAAAGCGTGAGGTGCTCCAACGATGCCATAGTAGGCTTCAGCCAGGAAGAGGGCATTTCTGCGAAGAACTCATGGGGCTCGGGGAACTCAAGGTCTTCCTCTGGACTTGCTTCGTGGTGCTCAGTCGCTATGTTCAGCCGGAGCGATTGAAGGCTACACAGCACCTTAGCCATCATGGCGCGAACCTCCGCATCTTTGATGTTGCGGCCTTGCAGGTTACGGATCCCCAGCTCTTTGATGGGTACATCCAAGGACGTCAGCCAGGAGAAGAACACGCGGAGAACTTCCTCGCGGTAGGTGGGCGGTTGGGGCCATTCGCTACGCCACATTGGTACTCCATCATCATCAACGCAACAATTCTTATCAAAGCGTAGAACGGCGCTTTGCACGTTCGGGAAGTGTTTGAGCTGCATGATGGCGTCTTTGAATGGTTCGGTGAGGGTGCAATCTGGATCCCCCCATTCCTTGTATAGTTAGTTCTCTTGTTTGCGACTCGTGAAAGAGATATGGGCCAGTCAACCTACAGAGTCCTTGTCACAAGTGTTGATGTAAATTTTCCTTACAACCCTCCGCAATACCGCGTTGTTTGAGATGTGACGAACTCTTTCATAGCTTTCTTCGTCGGGGAACAGGCGCACGGCGCGGAAGAGTTCCTGCGAGGCAAATTGCGACAGCGTGCGACATGTCTGGCGCAGCTGTTTTAGGGCCGATCGATCGACATGTGAGATGGCTCGCGCCAGAAGTTCACCGGGTAGATGAATGAGCTGTGGCATTGTGGGATTGCTGGTAGGAGAGACTGGCAGAGTCATGGGGTCACGCGCTATATAACCACGGCCCACAGAATGAAAGTCCGTTTGTACGGCAGCCTAAAACGTACGGCAGCCTACATCTAAATTAGTTCAGTCTCTGTTATACACACGCACAACATTTTTATTTATACGTTTGGCTTGGCAAAATGTATGAACTTATTCATTTCAGCTGGTAGTCTCGCACTAGAATAATCGTAATGAAAACACCTCTAACATTGTCAATGGTATTCTATTCTTGAGCCTCAGATCTTTACCTAGCAGGGACAGTTGGTAGAAAAAAAAAGAAAAGAAAGTGGAAGCACAGGGATTCGAATCAAGGATCATTCCACAAAGAGGGGACTACACTCCTAGAAAATCAACATTAGTTTGGCTTGACAACTTAAAGGATATATATTTTCCGAATGGTCTAGCAATCTATAGTAGAGATAATCAAAATAGCTCTAAATATCCCCAAATCTTTATTCAGTAGATATGATACTACTACACCACATTCCCAAATGGAAGACTTTCACCCATTATAGAGGTTGGAACTTGGGAATAACTTAGAAAACTCCAGACGTACAACCAAGTTGATCGGCTTGGTGGTATCTTTCCAATATCAAGTAGCGATATACCGCTCGGCGCAATGCCCTCAGAAGGAAACATTAAACTTAAAAAGTGTCGGTGGTTAAACAAAGAAAGACAATGTATGAAAGTATATCCTGTGCGAGAGGTTTTTCTGCTCGTCGAGTAGGTAACTGATATCAGTCCACTATCCATAGATGTGACTCCTGCGGTTCCCTCTGAGATGGGGGAGTACTAAGCAAAGCCTGCATCGGCTCCGCGCAGCCTTATAGGGATATCATTGGTAGAGAGGATAAATGCTCCCCATCTAGCGATTTGGAAAGTCAACCATTTATTTCAGCTTTACCCATATTTACATAATTATTGCACAAATAACTACCTACCTAATTAGGGTACTGGTTGCGACAGACTCAGGGTGCGGCGAAATCCGCCCTGGGGTACGGAGTAACCTAAGTCGATGGCACGTGAACCGCATATATCTGGGGGTCACACGTTTTATACTTTTCTTAAATATTTTTTATATGAAGGCTATGTAGGCTCATACTTGGTTTAGAAATTCTTACCAAGTGATGTGTATAACCTCTCACTGCATTAAAAGAATAATAAAATCACGTGAATACATCCGAGGCAGTCTCACTGATTTCTGAGGTAGTCGGAGCTCACACTGCGTCAGGAGGCTAGGCACGTTACATCTGACAGTAGCTAGCAATAGTGGATGGTTAGCATTATGGATCCAACATGGAATTTGTGTTAGGAAGGTCAGCCGACCCTAGTTTAATTAGTTTTGTAACTTACACGACGGACGGAGTAGTAGTTAGTGGATGTATTAATTGATAATTCTACAATAGAATTACATCCATCGATTTTATTGTTCAAATGCAATAGATTGCTTAATTACCTGTATAACTGGAGCACTGGATATTTGATTCGGATCAGACGAAGTTATAGATTTATTGATTGGCTCGCTGGGCGCGGCGGCGCGCAAGATAATGCAGAGCACCGTTCACTAGGTACATAAGGATGAAAATACTGCCCAGGATAATAATCAGATCACTGTTCCGCTGCCGACATGTCGCTTTCCCGGTTTGTCGATAGTAATAGCAGAACAGATAGTAGGACAGTGGAACTGTCGCGGCAGAGACGCCGGATCTAATCGTGGTATTATTATATTGATTCCATTTGCCATGAACAACTTTGAAAAAAATCCATGACAGGACTTACATAAACAGAATTCGGTCGGAAAGGTGAACCAGATGCCAAAGAAGAGGTGTTGGGTCAGCGTTTTGTGTAGCTGCACCTAAGGAGGAGGGCCTTTTTGCTAACTTGGTTGACTTCATGGCGAGTCCTAAGCACGAGGGGGTTTGGCAAAGAAAGATGTATCGCAGTGGACTTTTGGGGGCTCGGGGTCCAGGAGGGCAGGGTATTTAACCGGGTCTAAGAAGTGGGCCAGGGACCTAAGACTAACTTGGCATCACTATTCATCAATCCTTGCGGATCATTGGCCTCTCAACCTAGCCTTGGTTCCTACTGTCAGGGGTTCTAGTATGGCAATCAGGTGAGAGAACAAATTGGCGGCAGGCAATGGTCGAGTTTATATCTTATACGATTGATTATGTGCAGTTACACGCACCTGAGTTTGCCGCGCTCAAAATCAAAATCAATAAATATGCGTTTAGTAAGATCGGGCAAGACTTCGATGCCGGCGTTTTTGCTAGCAACGACAAAGAGACTTGCATCTATGATTACTTTAGTAGTGTTTTTGTCAATCGTGAAAGATGCCGTACCGACGCTAGTAGAGCTAGTGGCTACGCTGAGGAGATGGGTGGTATTGGAAGGGAGAGATATTTCAAGGACAAAAGCCTTAAGGATGTAAAGTATACAAATTGCCTAGAACGTTTGCCGGATGCACAAGGGATTTTTTTCCGAGGATCCGACACCTCTCCAAATATCATGCTAACAATCTCAATTCCAGTGAATGCAAAGTAGGCGACCTTTGGGACCGCTCGAAAGCAAGGAACTAGGTCAATATAAGTATGATCTTTACATACTCCTTGATGCATTCAGCTTAAGAACTCAATCATACTCACAATATTAATATTGAAGCGCTAAAGATTCATAGAGCTTTAGCTTGAGAGATATAACTCACTTATATTAAAGCTCTACGGCTACTTATATAATTGTGATCACAACAAGTCTAAAGACCGGAATCCGGATCACACATTCAGGTCCGGTCTTCTACCTTCAATGATAAGCCCAGCAGCAGCGAGCTCTATAGGAATTGAGGCAGTGTATTTAAAAAGCTAGTTCCAGCCAGTTATACAATTTTTGCTATAATCCAGCTCCTTTATATCTCCAAATAAATAGCAATCTTTACCCAAGAGCCGGGTCAACCATGCGAATAGCATATCCACCAAGATTCTCCGTTACCTGGGTCGCCCCTGGTCAATGCCTGTCCAGATCCAATGACGAGGCCTGCTCCGAAGGAGCATGCAATGGAGAGCATAAGCTTAACTAGGCCGCGGGTGGCGGTGAAGTTTATTTACTTGCCGGGAATCCTTCAGTTCATAGCGCTCAGCATCTTGAGAGACTAGCTCCATTTTCATGCAGTTCAATCTTGTCCTCCGGCCAGTTCATGTCAAGAACTCAACAGGATGTGACTTGGTAGGGAGAGGACGAGAGCTCGCGTCTCTAGCTCGACTCTATCTACCTATCTACCTGTGGTGTAGGACCTCAGTACCATGGCGCCGGAATCTGAGGGCTAAAACTCTAGATAACTCCCTACTTTTGGCTGGTGGCGTTGACGAGTCGGTGGACATAGGCTCAGGCATGTCCTCCAGTTGTCTCTCGGTCCCAACAGAATCTTTTCCCAGGCCTACCGACTGGCTACTTAATAACAACAGTTAGGCCTGATATGTGGTCGAAGTGGGTATTGTTGATCCGTTGCTCTTTGGGTCAAGATGCCGTAAAATGGTCATCAACGAATGATTTTGTGGCAGTTGTCGCTAGCCTCACGAAGCATTTCGAGCACGACCAAGTCTTGCCATAGACGACACTCTCCCGATAGGCCGCAGTATGTAATAAGTCTCAATCTGCCATCCGTTGATGCTACACTGATTAGGCCTGCAGATGGGCCTTATATGGGAATCTGGGTAGGTCGCTTGAAGCCCCCTGGCAGTCTTGCGTTTCAACGCGTTTACCGTATTCGCTGATGTTAACTTGGGATGATTTGGCAGGTCTCACAATATTAGGAATTGGGATCTTTGAGGCTCACTGGCTACTTACCACAATGTGCCGGTTTCTGCAGTGGTGTTCAAGCCTCCTGTCATACCACTCAGACGCCCAGGCCAACAAATTATAATCTCTTTTGGTTTGCTTCTACTAATTCCCATCAGTTTGTCTATCTTATAAACCCCTCTCTACACTGGCGACCATCAACTTCCTTACTTAGGGCTGGCCTCTTCCAACCCTATCGCACGCCATCACTTGGATGTCCAACACTACTGGGGTCCTCCATGGAGTGACACTAACCCTCGCAGCCTGACTCATATCATCTTTGTTAACCCGAGCGTCGTGCGGAACATCAATCCAAGGCTTATCTCATATGTCGACTAGTAAAATGTTAATGTTTATCAGGCATCAATCTGGGGGGCCTTGTGCATCTCTCGAGCCTTGATCAAGCGACTCGCGACCAATACCTCCTGCATATCAGCACGAACATCAACCTGGATATTGAGGGCTTCGTCCAGGTCGTCCATATCCTCGCCTAGTACAACTCTTGCGACGAGCCGGAGACGGATGCAGTGACAGTTGGTAGCAACGGTGAGCTCCGCTACTCGTTCTACTTCACTACCGAACATAGCACTTCGCAGCCCAATTCGTAGTGGCGACGAACGACAACATATGTCACCCTTGGCGCACTCGGTCGTTTAATGTCTCAAATCTTTTCTATGTCTCGCCGAAAGGGTCCTATTGTGGTGGCCCCTCTTGCACAGTGTTTCCTTCCCCAATCCTTACAAGCTCGATACCGACCTATCGGATGCACAAAGTCTTTCGGGGCTATGGTCAGTAGTACATGAGCTCATCCATTCCTTAAGATCACCCCACTCCGCGGAAGTGCAAGTAGCACCAGTCTAAGGAGCATGGGTACCGGCAACTTTTGGATTGCTCGCCTCTATCCCTTTCGTGTGACCAGTTTCTTAGCTCTTGTAGGGGCTCATAATCAAGTGACGCCCTTCCTTTGGGTACTAGTTAACTGGCTCTACGTAAGTGAAATTTGCCACTACAGGCTGTTGTATGTAACTCTTGACCTGTAAGCTGCATATTGGTGCATACTTAGTCGTTCTTGGCAGAAGCGAAGACTGGCGCGATGTCACTATGCCGGAAGCCGTCTGACATCCAATCGTTAAAGCCCCGGCTGATCCGGCAGCAGTGGCCGGGTTGCATACGGATGTGGCTGCGGTAGATTCTCTTCATGTAACCCTGACCCCGCATTTAAATCAGAGACATCGCCAATACATTGATAAGGTGAAGGCCATTGTTAATGTTCAGTGGCACCGGCTGTAGAAAGATGTCCATCCGGCTGCGGCATACCTGATATGGTCGGAGCGGGGATCCTGGTACTCAAGTGAGACATTCCTCTAGAATTGTCATACTCAGTATACCCAGAATGTGCTGGAACCCTCGAATAGCCGGCCGTTCGGTGTAGCCGTTACGTTACTCATTGCTTCTAAAAGTACTGCAGGAGTTGGCGAAGGTATGGGTATAAAATCAGGCCAGTCACTACAGGACCAAGAGCCATGGTCAACATAGCAAATTCTGCTTCCACGCTTCTACGATACAAGAAACTAAGCACCGAAAAAACATGATTCACCAGACCACTCTTGTCCTGGGATTGTTCCTACAGCTGCTGTCTGTCAGCGCTAGCACAACACTCGTCACAACCACCACATCCTCATCGAAACACGAGCCAACACAACCAGGTATACCGTCCAACTGTGACAAGTTCCATCTCGTCGTGGCCGGAGATCAATGCGATACCATCGAAGCTAAGTACGGCATTACCGACGCTCAATTCAAAGCCTGGAATCCTAGTATTAACTCCGGTATGTTTCTTTCTATCCAGCTCCTGGCTTCTTACACCTGACTCTTAATTTCCTTGACACTAGGATGCACCAACCTCTGGCTAGACTACTACGTCTGCGTCCACGTCCCAGATGACACGACGACGACAACAACAACGAGTAAACCACCCGGGCCCACGGACACTCCCGAGCCGCGAATGCCCGGCATCGTGAGCAACTGTAAGAAGTATTACCTGGTCAAGAAGGGTGACGATTGTTACTCTATCGATACGGCCGCGGGCATTACGCTAGCTCAGTTCCGCTCGTGGAACACAATGATTGATGCGGCCTGTACCAATTTGTGGGTGGACTACTACGTCTGCATAGGTGTTTAGTCTTAGTTGTTCTTTTTTACAAAAGTATGAGATAGTGTCTTTTGTTGTTCGGGGGAGTGAGGGACTGATGGGCTGGCGAAGGCTAGTTTCTGAGGATTCTTCTATGTTGTGTACTACGTGGATCAGTGTTAATCGATAATGTGCTAGGAGTCAGGACTTACTAATGAGGGACCTGTAGCCTACGGGTGTGATAATGGAGTTATATCCACACCCTAGCGGGGAGCAGAATGGAAACCTGAATTAGGTCTTGGTGAATGCAGATCTTTTTTATTTTCAGTTGAGTCGATAATGGATTATAATCTCAATACTGTTTGTAATGCACAATTTTTCACACTCAACTTAAAATTTCTGAGCCCATTCCGCAAATTCATAGCCATTTACGAGCACGGATTATACATGTCCAGGACTTCCCAGTCAATAATAGTTTCTACATACCTGATATATTTGACACTTCTAAGGAGAAGGTAGAATCACGGTGCCACGACATACTTAAAGAAGCTCTGTAATAGGTAGATGTGGTTTCGGTAGGATAGGGCTTGATGGCATGTTCGTTTCAACATTCCTTTGCGCATTCCAATCTATCTGTCCCTAGTTACATATTTATACAATTCTGTCTGGTGCCCGATGAACAGTTTGATGAGCAAACGTCTCCCATATGATGCGTTGCATAAAGGAAGACATAAAGCTTTTCTGATCCATGTTAATTATCTGCATCATACACATTGTCTTTACATTTCCGGTCTAGGTAACGGAATTTTTTGACTGGTTGAGTTGAAGCTATTTTTCTAATCCTAAGTAGATAGTGCCCGATAGCATGCAGTCGTCGAAGTAGCGGTGTAGTTAGATATGCAAATAGCGCGTTTACCATTTAGCTAAACATCTGTACGAGAGATTAGTGTCAAAAACTAAACCTGGAGCTCTTTGACAACTGAGAGATGTACTGCAAGCCGGAGTCTAATACGGTAGTCAATATTAATTTATTTTCTTTTAGTCTTTTGACTTTTCCCTGCCCATGTAGCAAAGACAAGCGCATTGTCTAGATACAGAACATAACCTGCCATGAGTTAAGACTTCTGAGCCTTTTCATACTCAGGCAATGCCCATTTTACCATCCATTCAGACGCAAGGACCTCCTTAGCGGAAGGCCGACTTTCAGGCCTAAAAGAGAGCATTGACCTTAGCATCGAAAGTAGGGCGTCTCGCTCAGCTGGCTCAAATGGTGGCATCTTTTCTGCCCGTCGAGGCTGCTGTACACTGTCTTCGAAACGGTCCTCCAATGATCGATACGACTCCCGATTTATCGGCTTTCCGTCCTCGCTGAACTTTTTGTGCCGCGCATCCCATTTGTTCCACCACTCAGGGGGCAGAATACCAAGTGCATCAGCATGCTCGCAGGTCATGTCGTCCTCTTTTGCAAGAAACCCTTCAAACAATGGACTTTGCGCAATGATATCTCATATCAAGCACGCAAGCGACCAGATCTCTGAAGGAAAAGAGAGAGGCTTCGTGGATTCGAAGCGAATCTCCGGTGCTCGGTTCACAAGAGGAGTACAAGACTCAAACTTGTCTTGCTTGGCAGGAGAGAAAGCCTCGCCAAAGTCAGAGAGTATAATCTTGGCGTCTGAAGGCTGAAGTTCCTCACTTGCTTCTCCGAGCCAGACTGGTATAATAGCGCGTGATGGTATACATGGTGAAAGCTCTTCCCCATCGAAACGAGTGACAACCTCAGACTCTGGCTCACCATATATCTTGTATAACTCTTCATCCGACATCTCATTGAATCCAGAGGGCAGCTGAATAAGAACATTACCAGAGTGGAGATCACCATGGGCTAAACCCTGTGTGTGTATATATTCAACTGCAACTGCAAGCTGTGCTGCCAATACTCGCGCAACTTCTAGCTTGAAAAGGCGAATATATGATCCATCCTTTGCATCGGAGAGACTCATCCTCGCCGGGCTAGTTACGTAGCATGTATGGGTGCCATTTGGGCCTTGAATCTGGAAACTGTCCAAGATCAAAGGGACCATGGATCTCCCCGGACTATTGCCTGAAAGCTGTGGCGAGCTAAGGTTGGAAAGAACGTCGAATTCGTGCGGATTTGAGTCTGCTGTACAGATTTTTATCGCAACAAATTCGTTGGAACTTTCATCTCGAGCCAACCAAATTGTTGAATACGAGCCGTAGCCGAGTTTCTGAACTACCCTATAACGGTCGTGGAACCGATCTCCAATCGCCACAGGGTGGTAGCCCCCTACTCTGTACCTTTCTAATTTCTCCACATCCTCGATGGGAACGTACAGGTGTTGGAGCATTGAGCTACCATTTGGTATATTGGACAAACTAGTAAAGGGGGAAAATGTGTAGCGAGATGGACGGTGGTAAAACAATGTCTTTGTTGCCTGGCCAAAAACGGGATGACAACGAGAATATAGTGTGTGTGAATGTAAAGCTCGCAGTTGGGACAGAAATGATTTTCTCATGGTTTCACCGCTTACAGTACCGTACCTGATCACCTGACGCCCGGTCCCACCTGACGCCCGATTTTTTGATATACACCGACTTTTCGATACTTTTCAAACCACCATAACTCTGCCAATATGGCTTCAATTGAGGCAGCGATAGCTGAGATCGAAAGCTTAAAACCAGGAGAAAAGATAAATTACATAAAAACTGCCAAGAAATATGGTATAAGCAGGTCTACACTATCTCGACATCATCGTGGTGTTCAACATACTCGAGCAGAGTAATACAATGATCAACGAATCCTCAACAACGAGCAGGCCAAAATGCTTATAAAATAGATCAATAATCTAACTGATAAAGGCCTTCCGCCTACACTTGAAATGCTACGAAACTTTGCTAAGGAAATTACTGGAAAGAAGCCAGGAAAACAGTGGCTAACTCGATTTTTGAAGAAATATAATGATCAGCTTACTGCCCGCTATACAACTGGAATTAACTCCCAATACAAGCGAGCTGATTCGGCGTATAAATACTCTCTTTACTTTGAGCTAATAGCCAAGAAGCTCAAGGAATATGATATATAGCCTGAAGATATATATAATATAGATAAGAAAGCCTTTCTTATCAGAGTACTATCAAAAGGCAAAAGAATCTTTTCTCGTTCTAAATTTAAGTAAGGGGGGTTTAAGCAACGCCTTCAGGATGGGAATAGAGAATAGATTACTACAATTGCTTGTATCTCTGTAGATGGAAGCTTTCTTTCCCCGGGCCTTATATATCAAGCTGTCTCAAGTAATATACAGAATTCCTGGCTTTAAGATTTCAGTCCTGGGTATTATATATACTTTTTTATATCATCTCCTAGTAGCTGGATAAATAATGATATTAAATATGCCTGGCTTACCAATATCTTTGATCGAGAAACTAAGAAGAAGGCTCGAAGGCGTTGGAGGCTTTTAATCCTTGATAGCCACGGATCTCATATAACAATAAAGTTTATTAACTTCTGCGATGAAAATAAGATCCTTTTGGCTATTTATCTACCTCATTCTACGCATACGCTACAGCCACTGGATGTCAGTATCTTTGGTCCTTTGTCTACAGCGTACAGCGCTGAATTAGAGCAATTTTTACATAATTGTCAAGGGATAAGTCATGTCACAAAACGAGACTTCTTTCAACTCTTTTAGCCAGCGTGGAATACTGCTTTATTAAAGGAAAATATTGAAAGTATATAAAATTCTGTTGGTTTATACCCTTGGAATCCTGAAAAGATATTGATACGTTTTACTAAAAAGAATAGTACTAGACCATCATCTAATGATTCGTCTTATTCTATCCTGAGTGCGGAAGATTGGAGATATATTGAAAGGCTTCTTCAGCAGACTGTTTCTGATATCTACGATAAAAAGGCTTAAAAGCTCAGTTCTACCATGTATTCGCTTTCTACCGAGAATATTCTGCTTAAGCTACGTTGTTCAGGTCTTGAAAAGGCTCTAAAGAACGAACAGAAGAAACGTCAGTGTGGGAAACCGCTTCTATCTGATTTACGTACTTTGGAAGGTGGTAATACAATTTTTTACTCGCCTAATAAGATTCAAGAAGCTCGGGATCTTCAGGCTTAGAAATATAAAGCTATATAACTTGATAAAGCTGCTAAGCAAGATAGAAAGCTTCGTCGGGAACAGGAAAAGAAAGAAAAACAGCTTCTATTAGAAGAACGCAAGAGAAATCGAGCTTTAAATAAGAAGATACGTCAGCAGGCAAACGTTTAAAAGTAGTACTAAAAGGAAGAAGAAAAGCTTACCAAAAGAGCTAATCTACAGCTTCAAAATGATATGAATCAGGCTGTTAAAGGCAAAAATAAGATCTCTATATCTTCAACTCCAAAAAATATGAAGGATACTAGTGATTAAAATGAGGTTGTTGTTGCAGAGGCTTTATATAGTGTAAATCGTCGGGGTAGACAGATCCGCCTACCTGCGCGCTTTCGGGATTATTAAAATAGTTATATATATTCTATATAGTTTAAATACTAAACCACTAAAAGATTACACGATGATAAACAATATATGTGGTTGTAGAGCTTCATCTTTAACTCTGGTTTTCATAGGAAATCGGGCGTCAGGTGGAGGCGGGCGTCAGGTGATCAGGTACGGTAATTCGTTCCCTCAGAAAGAACTCGATTCCTGGGCGAATATGTCTTCCTTTCAACTTGGCCATCAGCGCGTAACACACAAAGCTTGGTTGAAGGTTGCAAGGAGTAGGACAGTTGGTGCTAACAAGAGCCCGGGCCATCCATGTGTTGAGAGCCGGTCCGGGTTTATTCCGTCTTTTTGTCTTGAGTTGGAGCTTTTACCCCCAAAAATGGCACCCGTGGGTATAATTCCGTGGGTACATCGAAGCAAACATACGCAAAAGGCCAGGCTAGGTATAGTGTAGTTTGCATTTAAGTACCCAACTACCGTACCCCGTGGGTATACCCAGCTGGGTACCTACTTCTAAGGCAGGGTGCACTCACTAGGCTACAAGCAGTTTAGCATTGCGGAACCTTGGCATTTTTGCATCGGAATACCCACGGGTGCCGTTTTCGGGGGTAAACGCCTCGCCCTCTTTTTTCGTGCGTTGATATACTACAACTTGAACACTCGTTGTACGATGATTCTCAATTTCATTAAGTTACTCAAGGCCACATTACGTCACATTGGCTAGGGACGATATTCATATGAAGATGCCTTATCATTGTCTTGGTTGGTATCTGCCAAGAAACCATAGGTCAGCGGAATATTCGTGTCCAGACAGAAGCCAGCACAAGGATGCTAGCGAAGAGATGCATGTATTTCATAATGCTTCTGGACTTTTTTTACTGTGCTCAGAAGGTGATGGCATGTCGCATGCTGTGGAGTCAATTCTGAATTCGAAAGTGGCCTTGACGGTGAAAGACCATCTGTGTATCCACGTTTTCCTCGAGACCCGTTGATGTTAGATTGATTAGGTATTCGTGATCACTACTCGGATACGGAGTAAGTCGGGCGGAGGAGCCAGCTCGGGAGTTGTCAGCCCCTGGGACATAAGGCGGGCCGAGGACCCGTTGGGTCCCCACAAGCCTTGGCCCCCAAGCAATAGGATAGTCGCGTTGGATGGTTACAGTAAATAGGCCGTGTTGGTTGGAGTGGTTATGCTAGCACATGCGCCCCAACTTAATACTCAGGAAACAAAGGCTTAAGTACTCCAGTACTCGAGCAAGTCCATCTCAGCATATCTGACACAAACCAAATATCAGTTGCACAATATTTCCAGACTTTCAAGATGATTTCCCGACTGGGCTTGTACATTCTCGCTACTATGGCATCCACTGCGGCAGGTACGTCAACCTATACGCGCCTCATCACTGGTAATGGACACCAGATAAATGCGGCTGCTGTGGCTGACAGAATATTGTGTAGAGAACTCTAATGTGGCTTGATCGGACGAGATCTCTAGCAAGTCCTGTACAAGCACGGCGATCCCCACTATGTTTGCCTGGGAGGGAGAGGGGGTGTGGGTTCTAGAGCTCCAAGAGGGAGCAGCTTAGGACTGGTACAACGAGTTACCAGTTACGACAGACGTAAGTGATTTAGTCGCGACCGAAATTGGCCTTACAGCCGGACTTGACTTCTCCAATTTACTGACACTTGTAAGCATGACGTTTACCTGGAGAACCTTTAATCGTTCGGTGCAACGTGGTATGAGAATGCTCGGGACCATCCCGTAGCTGCTGAGATGTTAAACTAAGTAGAGTAGAATCCATAGTATAATTTTCGTTCCCATACCGGGAGAATGGCTCTGTGAACACGACTACAAGCGGCATACAGAGCAAAACTACAGGGCAGCACTGAAGCATTTGACGCATGGCACCGAGTTCAGAGATACCAATCGTCCTACAAATGTCGAGTATGGCCCTTAGACTATGCAATGGTTGAGGAAGACGAGAGAACGGGGCGTGTGAAGCATTCTACATAGTGACTAGAGCTAGAACTGGATGAGCGGTTCTATTGACAGGACCGCTTGATATGTATTTGTATACCAGACCGCCCTGGGCAATCCATGGTAGGAATTGGGCTCGCAAGACAAAGGAAATATGAGATCCATGATCATAGCCAAGTCTTCGCTCTGACAGGTCAAATATCCCTCGAGTTAGACGTCTCAAACTTCCGCCACTTCTCGGGCACCTCATACATCTGTCCTGCTTCCATCACCTCCGAGAACCACCGACTAAATTCCCGGAACTCCCCATTCGTCGCACCCGATCCCGGGCCCAAATCGAAGAACCTTCCATCTTCGGTTTCGAATCCAGATGGAACCACATCAGCAGTACACATATCATTCAGGATAGAAACGCCGCGACAAATCATAGCGTTCATCGTCTCGCAGTAGCGCTTCCCGTAGTCGACAGAGGACTCCCCTTCTCGTCGTGGGACATGGTTGCGTACTTCGCTTTGCAAGATGACGGAATCAGGATCGGCACCCTCGGCGATGAGGCGGTCGCGCTCCTGGCGCGCCGAAGTTGCGTAGTCTCGGGGCGTCTCGTAGACCATAGGCTCGTCGTCCGAATCGTGAGGAACCTCGTCGTGTCCATCGCCTTGAGCTGATTCGGAGTGTATCACGCCCGAGCGTTGGTCGACGTCTTTTTGTTCCGGTATCATAGGTACTGCAGTAATCCCCTTCATTCTCAAGTCCGTACTGGTCTTTGTAGTAGATTTTCTGTGCCGAGGAAACTAGACAGTAGGTAAAAGATTTGGTATGAGGGGTATAAATACGCTGTAGGCTGACTAAGAGAGAGCTGACCCTTGGGCTTATTTTCTGTCATATTGACATAACCCGCCTTTCAGTTCTCTGAAAACCTCAGTGGAACCAAGGCTCCCACTCAATCCGGTCAGTGAGTTCTGCCTAGCCCAGCCGGCATCATATGATTTCTGGTCGCCGGAGCCGTAACTTTCACGGCCGGTATCGTAAGGCAGTGCCTCGAGAGGGTAATTCTCCAGCATATGGAAGGGGTATATGCTAGCAAAGTTGACCGGGATATCAATCTTGTGGAATTGGTGATCACAGATTGCACTACTCTGTGTACAGCTTGTTGATCAATGATATCGCAAGCCCTGTATTCCGCTTTCCCGCCTTCTTTGCAGATGACATCTTGCAATTCACAAACTGTCGGTTCATTGATGTCGAGCAGCACCCGCGATAATAACGACTGGAGCTGGAGGCGGGTTCGGATGTGCCCTTATCGCGGACAGCTTCCGCGATTTTAACCCATGGAAACCCACGAAGGCCCCACCTTCGAATCCACTTCAAATCCACACCAGATAACCGAAAAAAAAAATCCAAAAAGAAATCGTAGCATGTGCTGGTTTCGATCCAGCGACTTCCAGGTTATGAGCCTGGCATTCTTCCCCTGAATTAACATGCTGTTATTGATGAGAAGTGTCGTTTTTATATATTATATAAGTCAGTCGGCAGCAGATGGCTACGAGTGCCAGCTTCGTCCGTTCTTGGAGATCCACAGGACGACCATTCTCGGTAGTTGCCTTTGAGACTACGTAGTCCTCTTAATCCAAAAAGCTAGACTCGGTAGACCCAGTGGCCTAACCAGCACCTGTGCTTGTGAGAAAGTAGGATTCCGCTGCAAACGAGCTGGGACGAATGCAGTTACATCATTATTTCCCTCCAAAACTCTGAATTTGGATTAATATATCAATGTTTCCGACGATGCTAGAGATATCTTGCTGTAAAAGTCGAAGCGGTAAATTCCTTCCCAGACGACGGAAGTAAATCCGGCCCGTGTATATCTAGCTGTCACATATTCAACCCAGTCCTGAAACTCGGCGGAAAAGCCAGTGCAGTTGTGTTGAAGGACGCGGATCTAACATTTGCAGCTATGGAATGTGCGTTGAGGTCTCTGACATATGTAAGTCCGCTCCAAAGTTGTGGGATTGCGATTACCTCTTCTTACCACGTAAGCTATTGTGTAATCCAGACAGGTTTGTATGGCAGCAGAGCGAGCACTCGTTCACAAATCTATCGCTTCGGATTTTAAGGCTACTCTCACTGGGGCTATCGCTGACTTAGAAGGGCAGTATACAGTCGCTCCGACTCTAATCTCAAGCCAAGTAGCAGACGCAAATCGAAGGTTGATTGCAGACGCTGTTGTCGTGAACTTACCCTGATGAGGTCATCTTCATGTAGTGTTGTAAATCCCAGACCTTGCTAGATACGACAGACTTAATCAACACGGGATAGAATATACCTCAAAGCCTACTGCGGCACCTTGTATTGGAATTGTCCTTTTATTATTATCCCGTCAATAGTAAGTGCAGCAGGCAGACTTTGTCTATCAAAAAGTGAAAGTTCCAGAACAAGGTGTGTCGGGCGTATCCCGCACCCAAAGCCTCAAGTCGACATGACATGTATATTAGCGTCGAGGGATCAAAGCAATGTTACACATTCTTCGACGTCAAGACAACTGGTGGATGATTGAACGAGTATGTACCCCCTTACCATCCCAGAAGTCCAATTTAGACTCATAAATTGACCATGAAGATCGAGGAAATGTATATTCCTGTCAAAGTACGGGAGGCCAATCGAAATTCCACCCATTATTCATATGTATTATATCCGCCAACACGTTCTGCCTATATCGAAGCCATGACAGAGGATAAAAGAAAAAGGCTCGCTATCATAAACTCCAGTTGTGAATTTGCCTGAATCCAGGCGTTCCACTCTCATTACTTGTTGTAGCCTCCAGGTGGCAACTCCGCAACACGGTACTCGTTATGGCCCATTTCGACCGGGGGCGCAGCCTGCATTTGTGGTACCGGAGCGTACTGGTAGGCCATCGTAGCCTTCAACTGATCCATTTCTCTTCTTGCAGAGACTGACTTCTTTCTCTCCCAGGCACCCCACATCAACGCAGTGCCTGCAATGATACCCAACGGGAGACCGAGTCCCAACCCGATAGCCAGCTTCGTGGACTGGTCGTCCGATTTCACCGGTTTCTCTGATGATGTGTCGTTACTATTACCAGCAGGATGAGTGGCGCTAGAGCTAGGAGAGGATGTCGAGGCCACGGATGCCAATGCAGCGACACCCGGAATCACGGTGCCAGTTGGGACAGGGAACGGTCCATCACCCGAGCACTTGATTCCGTCCGCCGCGGAGGAGTTTACGACAGAGCCGCAGCAAAACTGGTGGTTGGCGATATCGGCGTTGACAACGGGGTATCCGGATGTCGGATTTTCGCGGGCTATGTTCGATCATTAAATTCAGCATGGTGCGTCTTTTAGGATGAGGTTAGCTGGTAACAAGTTAAGGCGTACCACATGGTCTTGCAGCGACGCAATCACCACCCCAATTTATATCGGTACAACTGCCTCGTGATAGAACCATAGCGCCGGTACTTTGGACCCAACAGAGACCGTTTGACATGCAGATGTCATTTTTGTTACAGCAGTGGGTCGTCTCTTTTGTGCTGCAGGGAACATCATCGACGGCGACTGTCTTTTCGTCGACCATATAACATGTTCGGTTATCCGCTGCTGACGCCGTGCTTGACAATAATGTTATGAGGAGTATTAGGCGAGAGACTCCGAGAATCAACGATGATCGCATTGTTTTTCAAATATTTCCCTTCTCGATCGCAAGAAATAATAGTGTTATCGTTCAAACCCAGAACCCCCGAGTTCCATACAACGGACGAGCGAGAAAGGTAGGGGAGGGAGCAAAGCAGAAGGGAAGTTCTCCTTTTCTCGGTTTTCGTCTGACATGACTGGAGCTAAAAAAATTGACAACGCAAAGGATTGCGACCGGGTTAAGTTTAATTAAGGGACAAATAGGACGAGGCTGGAGGGGTTTGCAGAATTGTTTCCTGTTGGGGCCAAAAAAGGGTCTCTTGGTTAAGTCGGCTGCCGATCGTGCGGCTGTGTCGGCAGTCATGATTTCGATTCGCCATGAAACTTGGGATCTTCATGGAGGGACCCTGTTCAATCCAGGTGGATATTGCGATCGGTGCGTTTAGGCCGACCAAAACTACTTCGCCAATGCACAGCTAGTCTAGAAACGGCTAGTTTTACGGTTTCTTCTTCAACCTCCGAACCTGCATTGGCCTGACGTTGTAGTATCAAACCTTAAAATAGTCGTTCAGTGAAAGGTGAAGTGCCGCAATATATAAAGCACAGTAAAAGTTCTTGATTCACAGGTGGTCGCGAATTCCCACTGCTCATGACGACCCCTGTCTGTAGGCTCCGGAAATTCAATGGATCATTGAATCATAACAGTCGACATACTGAGAACATAGTGACGGTGGACTAAACCTAAAGACATGTCAACCTTCACTCATGGCTGACTCACCCGGGCCCCGTAGTTAGATAGTTCGTCTCATCTGCCAGTCCTTTCTATTATCTGGAAATCGACAGCATCCTAACTCCAGTTTAGCCTGAACCGACAGACACTTTACCAAAGCAATTGCCACTGAAATGGAGAACCCAAATGCGAACTCCCCCAACCCCCACACCGAGCTTATGGACAACGCCGTAAGTAGTAACAATGCACATCCAAGCATTCATCCTACATTCATGTGGTCTCACTGATGGTGTGTGTTTCCAGGCCGCCAGAATCCCAGAAGGATGGACCTGTGATCCGGACTACCTGCAGCGGTTCTTTCGCCCCGGAACCGGGCGACGGGATATGGCCCAGTACTACGGGCTGACTGACCCCACACTGGTACTTATAGAGACTCCTGATACCGGTTCAATGGGGTACATTATCCTTTCTAGAGGACGGTACTACGGTGGGGATTTGATGTCAGACTATATATTCGAGATCATAAGGCCTACGACCTTCACTGAAATTCTACGCGCTATTGATGAACAGGACTTTCGAGGTCTCAGAAAAAAGCAACTCCCGTTGCCGATGGGGGAATGAATGGATCTAGTATCTTTTATGTTTGAATGGAGCAGATCGCTCCTGCCAGAACTGGCAGAATAATGCAATATAGTATTCTATCCCACACACGGCAACGTAGCATAGTAGCTAAGTAGCTTACCATTTAGCTATTCGGAGGACCCTCTCACAATGACAGAGCAGCTTCTGCCCTGGCTAAATGGCCAGTTGTACGGTTTCTTCTTCAACCTCCGAACCTGCATTGGCCTGACGTTGTAGTATCAAACCTTAAAATAGTCGTTCAGTGAAAGGTGAACTTCCACAATATATATAAAGCACAGTGAAAGTTCTTCATTCAGAAGTGGTCGCTAATTCCCCACCAGCCAGGCGGCTCATGACGGACCCTGTATGTAGGCTACGGACATTCAATGAACCATTGAATCATATCTGAAGAAACCATTAGCCATACTGAGAACATAGTGACGGTGGACTAAACCTAAATATTTTACTCTTCACTTATGGTTGACTCACCCGGACCCCGTAGTTAAATAGTTCGTTATATCTTAGCCTCTCTCATCCTCCAGTCCTTTTTATTATCTGGAAATCGATAGCATCCTAACTCCAGTCTAACCTGAACCGACAGATACTTCAAGAAAGCAATCGCCACTGAAATGGAGAACCCAAATTCGAACTCCCCAGCCCCGTAAGCCGTAACAATGCACATCCAAGCATTCATCCTATATTCATGTGGTCTAACTTTCTAGGCCACCAGAGTTCCAGAGGGATGGACCTGTGATCCAGACGACCTGAAAGGGTTCTTTGTCCCCGGAACCGCAGAATGGGAGATGGCCCAGGACTATAGGCTTACCAACGTCCCACTCGTACTTATGGAGACTCCGGAGAGCGGCGAGATGGGATTTATTATCTTTTCCAGTGGACGGTACTATGGGGGGGACTTGATGGCGGACTCTATGTTTCAGATAACAAGGCCTACGACTTTACCCGGCATTATGCGTGCCCTTGACGAAAAGGGCTTTCGAGGCCTCAGACAGAAGGAAATCAAACCTGTGATGGAGGAATGAATGGATATCCTCAGTGTTCTAATGGCGCAGATCGCTCCTGCCGGAACAGGCAGCAAGAATGAATTATAATATTCTATCCCACACAAAGCAATGTAGTATAGTAGTAAGGATCTAGAAATTGTCATGAATGGCATTTTATACCCGAAGCATCATAAATCAGGTGATTTCAGTACTTCTCCTCACGATTTGTTCGTCCACTTTTTGCCACTCGAATTTCTGTAGGGTATGAGAAATTAAACCCATAAGTGAGTCAGTAATGTACCATACTGTCGTTAGTGTGTAAATAGAATTTCCGACGCGCGTCTTCTTGTGCAGGAATCGTCCTTAACATCCTTGACCAGGGTTCCCGAGGCACCCGGCAGCCGTGGGCCCTTCTCCTGCACTACGGACGCCCTAGTAAGAAGTTCATATGAACGAGCTCAAAGCTGACGTAGTGGGAGTCGAACTGACTAAGCTTCGGCTCAATAAATAATAATCTGGGAATATTCTCAGGATCCTACTTAGTTCTTTCTACCTGTCAATTTCCTTCATCCGAACCGACCGCGAAAAGATGACTCTCACCTTGGATCCCCCAAAATCTTCTCTCCTAGAGCAGTTGAACTCTCCACCAAAGGCATCTTTACAGATCCTCGGGACACATATCACGAACGAACAGACCAAAGTTATTGATTTTGATCTCTGGGTCGACTGTTTGAAAATAGTGGGGATCAGGTCTGGACAATTCCTGACGAATTGTGAAAGCGATTGCCAGTCCTGGAATCACTCCGCCAACGGTTGCAGCTTTGAGGCGATATTGGATGGCTGGCTTAATGAATGGCTGGGAGATCGTACTGATGGGAGATCGTATGTTTTCCAGCCCAACATTGTTCATAATGCTAAAAGAACCCCGGGTTCCAGCTGGACGCTTTCTAAATTAGTTTCTTTCCCCGATCACGATTGCGCTGCGATGAAAGCTCATATAGAGAGGCTGGCACGCAGAATCGCCTACGGTGGGTCTGTCGAGGTAGTGTTTCACACTCCGTCAATAGAGGCAGATGCCTTACCGGAGAAACACGACGTGCAAATTCGAGCGGAGTGGACTTTTGATTGTCCATTTACTCCCACAGATCAGGTGTGGAACGAGTTGGTTATGAACGCGATGGTCGACCGCAAGAAGGGCTGGATCTCTCTGAATGACCCAAAGCGATCCTACGGGATGTCTCCATTCCGAAGGGCTATCAGACATGGCAATAATTCCAGGATTGTGTCGCAGGAGCAGAATGCCAATGGGTTTACGCTCTCTGTACAGCAATTCTCACGGTGGGGCTGTGACGGCTCACCAGAAAGGAGTTAGGTCAATATGGACTAGCAGCGTTGTTTTTACTCTGGTCGCTCTGTTGTTGTTGTTGTTTTACCGTGGCTCTACGTTCATTGTTAATGCATTACATTGTGTTAGATGTTATAGAATGGAAGTTGTTAAACTAGGTGCTGATGGGCTTTCTGTTTAGAAGCAACCTTTATTCGATTAAACATTGAGTTATTTACATGAGCAAGCTATATCGCTGGTAGCAGGACGTCTAGCATTGTAGTAAACTGTATTGCCTAATGTATTGTACAGTAGATCATTCTGACATCCAGGCCATCAATATAGGCCTTCCTTGAAAGACTATACAAATTCTAATGTGTAAGCCTCAAAGCCTCATATCAAACTCAGCAAATATATGAAGGGAGCTCATCGCCCGAATGCTCGATACCAATTTCGTACTCATTGTCCGTATTGTCATACCCGTACCCAGCCTCACCATTGTCAACGCAGTGGCTGATAACCGCCTGGTTAAGATCATACCATGTATTCGTATCCACGGCTACCTGTCGACATTTGGCACAGACGTAGGTTAAGCAGGTGCCATATGTCGCTTCGTGGCAGTAGCCCGGCTGTACGAGAAGTGTTGATTGGTAATTCTTGACTTGGGTATTCAGAGTGTTACAGTCGTCGATCAAAGGGGGTGACCCAGCATGCTTAGAGTGCGTTAGTCGAACTCCACAGCTATCAGTTGTTTTACGCTGAAGTTGGTTGCAATAGTACTTACCCCAGTACAACCAATAGCAAATGCCCGCTTTTGCAGCTGGTTCGATTGGGTATCAAGCTCCACAACACGGCTAATTCTCGTATCATTTCCGACGGGGCGCTCCACAATCCTCCAAGTAAATCCTTCTGGGAGCTCAGGAATGTCTTCCGCCGTGGAGATCTCGTGGTGTTCCTCGCTTTGGGGGTGGCTTAATATCGAGGCAGCATTGCTGAATGCCACCAGAACGGCAAGAACGGAGCCATTTTGCCAGAATTTCATCTTGAGAGGGTCGATACTAGGCCAATGCTTTAATAAAGAAATCGCCAGTGAATGTGATGGGTCCAACAATTGAATTTCGAGCGCCTGAACGTATATAACGGCTTCTGGCTGTTTATCTTCCAAGAGTAGCCGGTGTCCGATACTACCTGTTATACTACATGTTATACTACATGTTATACTACATGTTATACTGCCTGTTATACTGCCTGTTATACTACGTGTTATACTACCTGTTATATTGCTTGCTATGGTAATTTCTCGTATACGTAACATCTATTAAGTCTTTATCTAGGACTTGGAATGTATTTATATCTACCCAATCAGCCGTAGTCCTCTAGAAAATCATTAACATCGCTGAGCCATCTATTGCATTGCATAGGCTTCACGTTTGATCCAATACCAGAGTCCAGCGCGATGTACATCAATTTTCATTTCTTCGCATTATTCCTATTTCTACGAGCTATGGTAGTATCTGCTGACAACGCAAATGGATGCCGCAATTCGTGAGCTTGCTTTATCCTTTCTCTGGTGCCTATCCGAGAACTAATGATTGAACAGAGCGGACCCCCATGGCGGTCTGCCCAAGAATATATGTCGCTGCCCCGATGGTGAGTCTTTCTACATGTATATGTCACACATAGGCACGTGTATATACTGAGACTCTTATCAATCGCTCAAGGCCTATGCTACAGTGATATAGACGATGGTGTTTGTGCGGATCTGAGCAAGCCGGTTGCTTGTATTAGTTGATGGGCTTAGAGGCAATCTTCTGGGAAACTCGACATTCATCTCTTTAACTTTTGAGGTAGAGAAAATCGCTAGCTCTATTGTGAAGACTGAATTTAATATTACTTCTACCGAGTAGATAGATATTATCGTTGAATCTCACTATATAATTATGTTCATTAAAAGCTTACGCCATTTAATCGTCACATAGTAGGCGGCGGAAAACGGTTATCTGTTTAAAGCTACTCATTATATAAGATTTTTAGAGCTAATATAGTAAATACGGTCCTGCCCTCATATTTAACACTTGACGATTCTAGAAGTGCCTCTATAGCATTGAGCTCTACCTGTAAGACACAGCTCAGAGTGATCTTGAAGTCACTTCGGTGCTGAGGACTATAGAATATTAGATCCATTCCATATCTTTGGGGAGATGGGTTGTGTCCTCTGGAGCTTTTGGGTGAATTCCGCCATGTCGTCCACGAGTCACATCGCGTTGGCAGGTTGCGGCGATCCTTCCCAATAGTGTGCAGATAAAGCCCTATTACAGGTTGACAACTTATTCATAGGACTAGGACTACAATCTCTTGATTTCCTGTAGGTCTTGTATTATATGCGCTACTATTTCGTTCACGTACCTTGGATACAACTTCTGATTATCATTAAAGTCAAACTGGGAGCTGACATCAGACCTGAAGGCTCTTTGGAAGGAGTCTACAGTAGTTAGTTAAAGCCGAGGGATTATTCTAGGATTGGGACATAATTAGACCTTTTATAGAATGTTTTCTTCTCTAGGGAGATTCAAAAAGAGCTTGGGGGCGTTCAAGCACTATGGATTCTGTATTCCTGTATATCCCCCTGTACCGGTTGTATTTCTCCTGCTCTGAGATTATGAATGACCTATGCTCCCTCTGTTTCTGGCCATTAAACACTACATTCACCGAATGAAGAGATTGCGATCTTGTGGCCATTGTGCCGCTTGCAGCTACCTGGGGGGGGGGGGGGGGGGCTCGGTACGTGTGGCTAAATCTTCAACGAGATAAAGCATCTGAAATGCGAATAGTTCGAGCTTATAAAGGTCGCTATTATCTTAGTTTCTCATATCCAGATATAGAATCAAATGGATTAGGCACAATCAGACAAAGGCGAAACTTGAAACAGCAAAAAATGAAATAACATCACAAAATACAGTATGTAATACCCGATTACAGCACTCTTGCCGCAGTCCCAATAACTATGGGAGGACCTTTGGATAGTACCCTATCTTAGGATCTGCTTTCACCCCATACTTCTTTTTGTTTATATGGTTAGCGAATAGCGAGCAGGTGAAAGGGCAGAAAGGTATGTGAAGATTGGATGGTTAGGGCACATACTTTCTTAGCAAAGCCATTCACGACCTTATAGGGGTTGAAAAAGCCCTTTAGGGTTTTGCCACCTGTTCATTGGTATTAGCATAGTATCTTAATAAGAAAATAGGTATCAATTGACTAATTTCTGTCCATGGGAGAGAATCATGGGCTAGATGAGCTGCTTACTCTTTGTAAGAACCAGAGTCTTTTTGACTATATCTTCCACTTTGTAGCAGTGTGATTTGGACTAGCCGATAAATTGTGGTAGTTTGAGCATCACCCTTGGAACGACCCTAGGAATGATGCATCCATTCGCCATGTCGGTCAGCACTTTATCACCGTCCATAACGCTGCACAAGTTGGGGTGTTCTGTGATCGCTGCGTTGCCTGTCACACAATTTTCCATTACATCCTTGTATATCTCCCTTACCTCGGGCAATTTTAAAGGCATATCCCCCAAGTTTGACCACAAATATGGAAAAAGTCCGTATTTCTTGTTCCATAGGAGGGGTTCGATATAGGCGGAAATCATTGGGTATGTCACAACAAACCCTTTACTGCAGAAGTTGTCCATACCCAACAGTAAAATTTATCTCCTTCATTGACGAAAAGTTCCGCCCCCTTTCTGCATTCTTGCGGTATCATGTCTGTTGGTGTATGGATCGTGTTGAAAAAGCCACCCTTGCATTCTGCAACAGCTGTAGTAGCAAGCGAGATCGCGGCTATGAATGGCAAGATATGAAAACGCATCTTGACCAAGGAGTATATGAAACAAATTATTTAGGTGCCTCAGTCCTCGAAGATTGGAATGTAGGAAATCAAATGAAACGAACGGGAGGATAGAATATGAAAAGAGTTGGCTACAACCCTCTTTCATATCATTGATTGGAAAAAAGGTCAACCTCTTTTTAAATATTATAAGAGCCTATTGGAAGTATACCCCCCTGTTCTTGTTTGCGAATGTTTTGCAAATGATCGACATGACTATCTCAATAGTCCCGCGATAGTGCCGTAAAATTGAATTAATTTTTGAGATATATGAAATACCATCATAGCCTAGATCTTGTTAGCTGGGACATGATTCGTTTATTTAGAATTCATAACTGATCTGAAAGTGGGCCCAAAATCATTGGCACTCTTCTTTGCATGCAACATAGCGATGCATTGGTGACTATTTTCAATAGCGTTGACAATAGACTACAGTGCAGTTGGAGCCATTGCTTCAGCTGTTCAGCCAGCTCATATTCATTCAACGGGGTCGCATGGTACACGCTGCGAGCTTTGCTCATTAGAAAGAAGAGTACATCATATGCAGTGTTGATCAAGGGCACCTCTCATACCATGTCGGCTGGTTTCCATGTTCGAGTGATCTATCATTTTCGTTCCTCCTCTTAAGGCGAGCAGCGTGGCCGCCAGCCCTTCAGCAATTTTATTGCACATTTTAAAGCAATACTACCGTTTTAGTATGTCCCTTGCTGGTCGAACGCTGCCTAGCAGGAATTGTAGCCACTGGCTCCCTGCAGGCTACACGTATAGCCAAAAAGGGACTAGCTAGTAACCAGGAAGATTGACGATATATCCTTCAAGGGGGTGGGCCAAACCGATCACCCCAGAGATCCTCCAACATGACGATCATAGCATAAGAAAACATAAATCAATCTCCGACGCACAAATTCAGAGCGCCTGTTCGCAGCAAAATATGACGATACAGACGAAGCTGACTGGCATTGAGGATGATCCATCCGCTTCTTGAATCTAGGAGCGGAATCATTTGGTTTCTATGTTAATAATTGACCCAGTAATCATAGACAAGGACAACTACATTGAAAGCTTCGTCTTTCTTCATCGAAGTGTGCAGTAAAATGCTGAATGTTAATATTTGACTTGCAGTTTCCAACATCCCCAACCCCATTTCTGAATAGAACGCGTTTATGTATAAATTCTATCCATCAATGACAAGGAACCTCGCAGCATGCGTGGGTATGCAGAGCCTGCCTGGTGGCAGAGGCCTATTGTAGCCTAAACTACCGGAGGTGATTGACATAATGTCTGTACACACCATATACCTTTTCCGAAACCAGGTTTATATCTAATTTTCCAAGGTGAAGCCATCGGTCACGCTTGATTTGGTGGTGGGGATGCTGAACGAACCCACCTGTGGATTTAGATACAACCACCCATTTACATGCGTCTATTGTTTTATTATATACATGCCTTTTCTGTTCCTGTTTTAAATCATCGCTTAAGGAATCAGAGGCTTTGTAGAACAACATGCAGAAAATGACCGCTTTTATGATAAATACTTCACAGCAGCATTTCCACCTATATCTCCCTGCCTCAAGCCGAGGCTGACGGCAAACCCCCTGTAACTTGTGAAAATGTGCCCGGGACATATCGATAAAGGGACCGAGGCTGACTAGTTAAATTTTCCATAAGCTAAAGCCCCTCTTTTTATGCAAGGCTGAGGTATTGGAATGGTCTGGACCACTCGATGGAAGTAAAGAGTGTATTCCATGCCTGATGGATACCTGCAATTCTGCCTGACTATGATTCAATCCTTCGTTGGCCCCGCCCATAATTTACTCTGTACGATTGAAGCGCCCCATAAATCGATCTGGAGACGTCAGCCACTGCACTGAGGATGCAGCTGTGATTTGATGGAAGGGGTGAAGGGGAACTAGCCAAAGAGCACAAGGCTGAAGTGGGTGAAAATGAAATAACAGGTACCACCGAGTAGGTGTAAAATATGGGAGTATGAGGCAGGAACGAGGAAGAAGTTGGTACTTGCTCGCTTTACAATTTATAAACACTTGACCACATGTTTTTCCATTTGGGGTGGTCCTTTTTACTACGTGTACGACTGGAACAGTTACAGACTACTCGATAAAACAGTTCAAAAGGTTATTTGGAACGAGTAGAAGGACTCTCAGTGTTGTTATTGATCACTGTGTATAAATCGTACCTAGCATTATCGCCTTGAATATCCGTGCTCTACGCCGAGAATTATTTTCAAAGAATATAAATAACAATAAAAATAAAACAAAATGCTATCAAACTTTCAAACGCTCGGTTCGGGGTATTTGAGATCGGGTATCTTGGGCTTAGTCTACCAGACTAAACACTTAACGCACATGCTGTACAAACTGAAACAAGACAATATAACCCTAAGCCTTCTATACTCTCCGACACATCGGGCACGTAGACTTAGGGGAGACCTTCAGCCACGATTCAATGCAGGTCGCGTGGTAGTTGACTCCACATTGGGCTTTGCACCAGGATATTTCCTGCTGTTCTTCCTCGTCTTCCGTATCATGGTGAGCGTCATGCCTAGCTCCAGAGCGAGCCTTTTTCAGGGACTCATAGCAGATGCTACAGTCTCCTTCAATAGGTCGGCGAGTAGAATCGCCAGAACATGAGGATATCGTAGAGGACAGAGCAGCTCTCGAGCCACTGCCAAAGAGAGCACGATTAGAGGTCGCGCGAATAGTCGCTGTTGGTATATTCGACAGTCCACGGTTCGATGCCGCAACAGAGGCAACCTGGAGGCCTGCTTGGGAGTTGTAGGCTACTGCTCTTGTTCTATTTGTTCTTTCTTCTGTTGGAACTGTAGCACTACTCACAGAGAGCTCGCGTCGTCTATCGGTGGAGTTTGTGGTTTGAGTGGCGCGTCCATTGACGCGAGTTTCTTGCGAAGGTGTTGGTGCCGCTCTAACAGTCTGTAGATTTACACGCCCCTCAATACGAACTAGAGCCCAGTTCTCCAGATTGGAGCATTCCACCTCTACAATTCGCCGGGATCCTGCCGCAGGGCTAGTCCGTTGTCTCTCTCCAGCAGTTCGCTGAGTAGGCGCAGGAGACGCACAGGAGCCCAAGAATCGTTGAACCTTCCTCTTCTACTTTGCGGCAAGTTCGGGGGCCTGATACTTGTGCCACCGTGTGCACAGAGTGTAAGGAGCCAAAGCCTCGAGCAGGTCGTTGATGTCTCGTCCCGCATAGAGGTCTTCAGTCCCTTCGTCTAATAAGTACATAGCGGTTTGCCGGTTCCGCGCATTTGTTGATTGATGGCAGCGACGACCCTGTGATGGAGCGTATCATGCGCACCATCGTTCCCCCTCTGGGTAGACTTGGATGATCTCGGAGAGGTGGGGAAGGAAGGTTGTTTGAGCTCGTGAGTATGGAGAAGGCATAGTAATGATTTTACGAGTTGGTTTCTAGGAAGCTGGGTGTTCTCTAGGGTGTAGTACTTGTAGGAGATTTCGCAAGAAAGTCATACTCTCTATATACCCTGATATGACCCCAGAGAGACCGGGGTACTTACTTGTCTGCCTAAGGCGCAAGAGGGATGCACGATAGTCCAGCCACGCATGCGTGGCTCAGCTCAAGGCCAAGTCCTTGCTTTATGCAACATAAATCAAATGTAGACTAGCAGCCGTGACATTATACTGCAAGTTAGGGGTGGCAGTGCCGCCGGGCTGTCTTATTGGGACGCATAGACAGGGGTTGTCAGATGCTAGCGGTTATGCCGTGGCTCTCTCACTGGTTAGCGATGGAGATGGTGTGATAAGATACAGTAGTTACCCATCCAAACTGGCTCCTCGATCACCATAAATAAAAATCCTCCTAATTGAAACCCTTTCCGTTTCAGGATAAGTTTTAAGGCAGCACCATTTTCCATGCCGGAATCAGACCTGATCGCGGCATGCGCGCACGCGATCCTTGTCCTGGCAGCTACTGAATACCTATAACCGACCCCGCAACTAGTGTAGGGGTCGGTTATAGGTGTCTTTACAAACTTTGATCTTTGAACACATGAAATCTCAACAGAAATCCGGCTTCGTTCTTAACCATCTTCTGTAGAGGGCGACGGCCCACCTACAAGACGCGCATGGGAGCGGACTGGGAAGTATGGGCAGGGAGGGAGCAGCCTCTAGATCAATTGAAGTTAAGTCTATGCGTGAATCCCACTGCCTATAAATAGCTGAAGCTGCGTTAAATGACACAATGGCTATGCATGTTTCACCATTTGCTTAAGTACATTGATACATTGGGATATTTCTCACGAATGCTTACGCGAATTCGGGATCATGCAGCCACACCACCCGGAATCCCAGCTGTTCCCTGCGTGCTAAGGTCTCCTTCTTCCACTCCCGATATGCTGCCAGTTCGCTCTCTGTATAGACATAACCTAATACATCTCGCGTATCAGTGAAGTGCCGGCGTGCCAATGGACCGGCAAGATCAATCTCCGCGTTCGGCTCCCCATTCACGAGAACCTTGATAGTTCCAATCCGCTCGTAGAGGATCTTGCCATATTCTGCCATGTGGTAACCCATCGCGAGAAGGCCATAGATATACCCTAATAGGTATTTTGCGAACCATTCGGGTCGGGTCTTATAATCAGACAACTCAAAAGTGACTCCAGTCTCGGTTCCAGGAAGAGGATCCATCCTATGATGGCGTCCCCACCACCAGCGATAGTCGACTTCGTCCGGGGGAAAGGAGAGCTCTGGTTCTGCGGACTGGAAGTCGAGCACTAGCGTCTTCACGGTCACATCCCGGTGGACGTACGTGGGATCTTTTCCTCGGCTCGTCTTTTCATCCACGGGCCCATACCGGAGGAACCGCTCCAGCAAGGCGTAGAAGCTCCATTGGAATCCTAGATGACCACCGTCCCCAACTTGGGAGCGCGCGGAGTCGCGCGAGAGAATATGGCCAAAGAGGCGGACGTTGACATGTAGCGTCGAGACACGGTGCGTGAGTCGTGGCACAGACAGCCAGGTGGGGTACAGCCCGACATCATTGAGGACCGATAAGTCTAGAACGTATGGAGAGGATGAGATGCGGTGCAGGGTTGCCAGTGTCTCCTCTGAGAGCTGGTGGTTGGTCCGGATGAGGCCACTCGCGTTGTAGGGACAGTGGCTTTGTCGTCGCTCGTAGTAGATGATCTGGCGCCATGCCCGGTACCCCATGTCACGGAAACTCCCTCGGTTGGATTGGGATGGTGCTGCGGGCGGTATGCGCTGGTCCTTCAGAACCAGCTCGATGATGAGTTCCCGAAGCTCGAGGGGGAGATCCAATAACGACGGCATGGTTTTTGCTCCTTGACTTGTTGACTTGACGGTTGACTCTTTGTTACAAGAAGAGTGAAGTGGGGCTTTGGCCTTTATGATCTTCGATAAATACCCGCGCCGCACTTCTCAGCCCCAATCCACGACTAGTCCGGTCTTTATATAGCGCATGTACTAGTGAGTTGGCGTGTTCCCGCCACCTATTCCATAGAAAATGGGATTTTTAATTTATAGCTAGCAGAATACTAGCGGAACAATAATATTAGACACATGGATATGTAGATTCGTATAAGTAATACTATAGTATACAGGAACTAATGATTTATAAGTGTAACAGCGGTATACTATCAGGGTATTCTGAATCGTTAACTCAGAATTATCTGACCTTTTGGCCTAGTTGGGAGATGGGAGCGTGTTTGCCTGGGCCGCACACCCTCACAATATGAATACTTATTTACATGCTTAGGTTAGTTCTTTGTAATCAATTACAATTGTCATTAATAGCTATATTCTAGTATTAGGACCAGCTCAACTCGTACTATCTAACTATTGAGAATACGTACTCGATAGGCCTGGCCCTTCTATCTAGTGTTAATAGTCCATGCACCTCATTTGCACTACAGATACCCTCTGACCTTACGGCCATGTCTCGCCGATCTGGAGTGAATTCTAGCCATCATACTAAGTTGTATGTAACCAAGATAGCTAACTGATCGCAGACTCCTTGGATGAAGCGCCGGTCGTAAAAAGAAACTCGAGGGGACATGAGACTCGCTGCCACGGAACTAATAGGCGGCTGTTTAAGAAGAGCACTGTCAATATGTGGCTAAATGACAGAAACGTGCATTGTGAAATAGCCTCAATGATTCTATCGGACCATGTCAAAAAGTTGCAAATCGTCCCTCTCCTTAGCTACTAGCCAAGCCATATTTCATAGCTTTAGTGCGAAACAATGATCACATACGACCATAGGGTGTGGAGAACAGGGCTTCCCGTCCGCTCAGCCGTACTTAAGCCACACGCCGGGAGGTTAGTAGTTGGGTGGGTGACCACCAGCGAATCCCTCCTGTTGTATGTTTTTGTTTTTTCTTTGTATTATCTTGCTTAGTTAGCTGTGGTGCTTTGTCTTCACCTTCAGCCTGTTCACCGGAAGTTGGCCTGAGCTGACATGTCCTCTTTCGGCCGCACTATACGGTCTGTGATATACGCATGTAGCTTAGTACTTGAAGTCCCACTTCGCATTGTTACCAACCGCTAAGGATCTCAATGACGGAGTCACACACACATTCACGTAGTTGCCAGCGGATACACTGACCTGCAGTCCTGTCACTTCCCACGACGAAGTGCTTGCTCCCAAATCTTTCAACTTACTGGCTGATTGATCCCAGCACTTAGCTTCGACGAGGCGGCACAATGTATTCACTGTGACCGGAGCGCCAACCAGCAGGGGCTGTTCAATATCGATAGCCCTCAGTGGGGTGACATCCTCCATGTTCTTTGCCCAATGGCATTTTCCGTCATTGCTAGCAAAGATAAACCCGCCCCCGGTTTTTAAGGCCACGGGACAACTTGGTGCATCCATAGGCGATATTAGAAATCCCGGTCCCCAGGTATCCAGAATACTGCTAAAGTGGCCCAGAACGTCATGCTTCTTGGTCATCGGCTGCTCACGGACGTCTTCTGCGTGCTCCTTTCCCGAATGGTGACCTGCACCGAATATCAAGACTGGCGCACAGGTCATATTACTGAGACAACTGAGGTTGACGAGCTCTGCTACTGAAAGGGAAAACCTTTGGTCCCTCTTGAGCCCCAGCAATATCACGCGTCGTAGTGGTGTGTTCAAGAAGAAAGGTTGGATGGGGCCAATATGTGCTCGCGTATATACCAGAAAACCAAGATAAAGGAATTGAACAGCTAGTGCACAGAGTTGAAGGCACTGCTGAATATCATTCCCCTCTGAAGACTCGGTTATTCCTGGTGAGATGAGCTCCAGAATAGCCTTTGATGAGATTAGAAGCTCGTTCGAAGAAGACACCTCATAATTAGGTTGCTGCGGCGACTCCACTATCATATACCAGAGACACTAAGAGCATATCATTAAATTCTCCAGTCGCTTCGGACCGAGAGAGCTTGGTAGCTCGACATGAACCGGCTGTTCCCGCTCAGAATCCAGCAGATACATTTGAAGCGCCAGGGACAAAAATAAGAGAGCATCATGTCTTTTCATCTCACCTATTGTTTACCTCCAGGGACCTATTTCGCAGTGATGTCGGTGACTTGTTACAAAACCTCTATCCTGCCTGGTAGCAGGAAGGGTTCTGGGGAACAGAGTATGACATTTCTATCCACATGATCCTATTATTCACCGTTTAGTGAAGGTTACTAAGTACGTAACTAAACTAAGAGAGTGTGTGCGTGTCGGGCACATTCAGCTAGAAGTCGGCTTTCTGCTCCAGTACGTTTTATTCGATGGAGAAATCATGTTCAGCAAATAGTTACTAGTGAATGAGCACTTGATTACAAACCGATATCATAGTCACATTTTGAAAATAGAGATCACAACAACAGATTTCAACGGCACAGACACTGCCCTGATACCGTTATCAATGGTGAAAGGGAAATAATGGCAAGGAGGCTGGTTCGAATATTAGAGGACCAAAGAAGGGAAGAATGGTTAAAATCAATAGTCCAATGACTAGTATAACCCTTCCTGACATCAACTCCAACGATCACACATATAATGATTCTGTTGCAGCTAAGCAAGCGGAGAGGGGGGAAAGAGAAAAGAGAAAGACAAAGGATCTTCCATGGACTGGGATCAAGAAATGTGACGGCCCCGAGGATAAATAAGGCCAAGGAAAAGCTCACTTTGTTATGTATACTACGGATGTGTCCATGTCAGGTTGTCGGGGATGGCTGGTCTGACAAAGCTTTGATGTCTGCATGAAGACCTGAATGTTATATGAGAACCTTAGTCAACTACTGCATGTGTTGATATCAGGCTACGTACCAAGGCCCTCCCGGATAATACGGAAAAAGTTTGGGTCAGTTGTATTACTTGATGCTTGCCATATACCAATACCATCAACGCGGTTGTTGTGCTTGTGTTTCTCGGAGTAGATAGACACCACCTGCGAAGCTCATATGATGAGACCATTGCAAGCATTGCAGAAGGCAGGGCTGACTTAATTCACGTTTTCAGGCGGCACGAAGTATGTCGGATCCGTCTCGTCGATATCTCCTGGGACTCCTAGCACAATTTTCGTCATGGAACTTGGTCCTCGTAGATTCAGCCAATAGTTGAGGGAGGAGTCAAAGTCAGGCTTGAGGAGGCTGCAGCCAGGATCATTATAGAATTGTACGCTGTGCATGATTCTTGATAAGTATAATATCAGCCAGAATTTGCAAGGAAACCTTACAAAAGATAGTCGAACTTCGTCAAGTTGACAGCCTGCTCCAACGGATTACAATTTGATAGGCACCCATGATGGCATTCGGGTGCCGCCGATACGATCAAGTCCTTTTGCCCTTGGAGTTCTCGAAGCTTAGCAATAAACTCGTCGTAGTGCCATTGGTAGGCCTGGTAACCTTCAGGGGTTTCTACGGATGTCTCCTCTGCCAGCATAAGAGTGTTGAATATACAGAACAATGACAGAGAATGTCAGGAATCCACTCACCTATATCCAAGTCCACACCGTCAAGTTGCACATCTCCAAACGGTCTCCAATAAGAATTATTCTTTTTCCCTGCAAAAAACATATGGTACATTTGCTCTGCGGTATTGTTCGCCTCATCAGCGCTATCAAATCGGTATTCTCCCGGACAACCATGTCTAGCACAGTCGTGAACAGTGGCCCCGCCCATGGACATGAGAACCTTGACATTGCGATCTGGGTGAGATCCTTCGTTAGAAAGAGGTCTGTCAACTGCTGATGGATTTCTCACTCTGGCAGTAGGTGATATCGCTCGCAATAGCATTACATCCGCTGGTATTCTTGGTTGAGCAGTCAGCAGTGTCCATCTCCACATGGAGCGTCTCATTGCCAAATTTATCGACAAAACCGAGGACAACCACTGTCAGGCAAACGTTAGTGTGACATTGGCATCACAGCGTGAACGATGATGCACCGTTGTAACCTAGGTCACAGTATGACCGCAACGGCTTTTGGGTCAGGCGCGACCCTTGGCCCCAATACGTGACCAAAAGCGGAGTTGGAAGCTGGCTCGTTGAAATTGGGACGACAAGAAGCGTGAAGAGCAGGGCAATAACAGAAAACGTAAACATTGTTGAGCTTAATGTATCAATTGATTGCTCAGTAAAAAACGCAGTGCAAAATCTGGTGTTTGATGTTGACTTTGAGAAATTTCACTATTATACCTGGTCCCCGACTGGCTATATCGCATTCAGTGAATATAACGTCATTATGGCCCTCCATTATTTCATCAAGCTCGGGGTTTCCTTTTTCCTATCTTTGATATTGGATATTGTCTATAATCTCTTATGAACTTAGGAGCTTGGAAGAATCTTATTAAACCCTACGGTACCAATGCAGAACTTATTATGATTTAACAGCGCTGGCCTTGGCTCCTGCCTTCTCTTTTGTCATCTTACTAATTATTTAGCCGGTGATAGTAATCCTGCAGCAAAGACCGCATGCGGAGTAAGGTTTTGGCTTGGCTGGCAACCGAGTCGAGACGAGCAAGAGAAGTGCTTGGGACAATGCTTATCTTGAAAAACTGCGACCATGGTTGGTGGGGTTGCTGTCAAGCAATTGCTGTGGCGATTGTACCCACTTCTGAAGTCTACCGGAGAATGCACACCTGTCTTGAGATAAACAGACTTGGAGCTTTGAACTCGCCGATGGCAGGGATTTCTGAATACGATTATACTCTTTCCCCCCATATTGAATGGCCTTGTCGTATACTACGTAGGTAAATAGAATGCAGGGTCAAACCTCCTGGTTCTGATATGTTCCGCGTATATGTGTTGACCATACAGATCTGATTAGCGCGGATTGCCTAACATGATTCCTAAAACATCTGGAACATCGTTCTCAAAGTCATTATTACATCCGGTAACCAAACTAAATTTATAAGACCTTCCAGATTCTATAATTCGGAACTCTATACTTCGTTGACATTCAGTAATATTGTATACCTATACCTAGAGCGATTCTCGCACGTCTTCCAATTTGTGTTCGTTCTGATGCAAGGATGACAGAGTTGATGTTGCATTCCATTCATCCCACTCATTGTTCCATTGCCCCCCGAACGCCTCTCACCACTCAATCGCGTGTAGGAAAGTCACATTCATGCGTGAACCGGCTCTACTAGGAAATATGACCCTTCAACCTACGTTACGGTGAGCTCAGCAGCACCCAGTCCAGCCGGCATAATTTACGGTTCTTACAACAATTTAGGGCTTATGTGCGGCTCAACGCTCTCCCCAGATGCCCGTAATATTCTGTGGTTCACTAAACCCTGAGCGATGGGCCACGTACAAACTACACTGAGTCTCAGATGCCGTAGCAAAGCAATTCGGTAGGCTTCCTGAGGTGATCTTCACAGTGCTGGCGCCATTTATTGCGATTATCAAACTACTTGTCGCACTCAAAGCAAAACTCCGCAAAATCGTCTACACTCATTTAACTGGGTCTCTTGTGATAGCACCAATATAGATATAAACATTGACAATAGGCGTGAAACCTACGGAGTCAGTAAACGTTAATGTATATTGCAGGGGAACACACACCTATCTCTGATAGTTGAGCACGTTATACCACATTATCATAAACAAAGATATTGTCACTCATTGCCCGAATATCTCGATCGGCCCTTAAGACTGTGCTTTGTGAACCATGGAATAAGCCATCCCAAGACACTCTCGCGACGTGTGAAGAAAAAAGGTAAGCTCGGCTAAACCCGGGCTTTGTGACAGCCCATTCCCGGTTACATATGTAGAAAGGCGGGAGATCATTGTTTCCATTAATTCGAGATTGCTTTGAGCTGCATTATTATTAGAATTGTCGAGCACACTCGCGAACAGGACGTTGAATGCAGCGAAGATGTAGAGGGTTACAAGTCTGGTACGTGTTAGTTTCGCGTATCATGTAGTGGATAGGGAGAATAGAGAATTTTCATATACCGGATCCCATACGGCCACCACCCGGGAGGAAGGGCCTTCAGCAGAAGCGCCGTCTGGCGGGCAGCGCCTACACAGGCCGTCTGAGAGAACTCCATAGCTCTGGACGGCGTAGAGGTCTTTGGTGTCCGGAAGAAGATTTGTGTCTGATGCAATAAAATAACGGTATTGTGATACGCACATAGAAGTGACACAAAGGGAGACTTGAGACGGCCTGGTAGTTTGGTCACAAATTCCATAGCATGGGAAGGCTCCACTGGTAAGGTTCGTTGAAAACTTGTTAGTTCTAGTTGCAATGCATGTATGGTGGAAGACTGTTCATGCGGGAGCGTCTTCATGGCCTTTGTGCTGTAGAGAGACGTATATATCTTGTGTCGGATGACGCTTAGACGACGAAACCAAGTAAAGAAATCCATTTCAGAAAGACCGGAACTTTGAGCAATAGACTCGTATACCCAGTCTGGATGGGGGCTGTCTGTACCGAGATCGGCTGAGGCATCGCTGGGTGGCAGTCCTTGCCACGGACGGTATCTGTGAGAGTTAGTTAGGCTGATTTAATGTGGTCTCTAGCTAGGACCTACAGCTCTTCCATCATATAACCAAGAGACAGAATGAACATTGGCTGATCCTGTTCTCTGCATGTAGATCGTGGCATTGCACAAGTACCATGGATTTCAAACTGGGCACATGAGCGCATTGCGATAGTCAATAGGTTCTGATACATGGGTGTTTCAAACCCATTGCAGGAAAGAAAGACCTGCCGGGATAACATTAGCAACCGTCTGATCAAGGCAAGACAGAATACCGTATCACACGCACGATGCCCATTAGTGCTTGAACAGCCATCAGATCGGGCTGGCGTAATAGAAGGTCTGGCACAGCGGCCATTGCATTCTTGTAGTACACATTCGACTTGGTCCTAGCGCCACTCTGGCTAGCTTGATGCAGGGATCGGTAGCGATAGCCAATTGCCAATGCTATGTTAAGGCCAGCCCACCACGATGGATCGCGCGGTCGCCTTCGCTCATAGCTGTTATTCAGAAGGTCTGTGAAGGTATCAGGATGGAATAGCGGAAAGATGTCTGTCGTATAGGTGAAGAACGTGTTTAGGACTTCAACAGCCTCTCGTTGTGGAGGTAGTGCGGTGAATACCGGCAGTCGACCGTGACTAAAGTAAGTGTTCGGAAGGTTTTCTTTTGATGACAGGGAGTCATTGATATTGTCTCGAAGGGGTCCGAGTTGACCACCCATCTCACACTGTAACCATTCTTCCCATTGAGCCGACAAAGAGTACAATGGCGTTTTACACGCTGAGAACCATTAGTGATGAGAAGCAATGAGTTGATAGGGAAGTCTCACAGAGCAAGCTAAGCCAATCATGGAGAAATGTCTTGGTCCATTGCTTATACGCGATAAACTCATTAACCAGCCCTGCCCCAACCTTGGTTTGGCTACGGCTGCTCTCTTTCCGTTGCGCATGGAAGGAGTCGCTTAGTCGCACAACCGAAGATTGCGGTCTCTGTTTATTCCGATTCCTGTAGCGATACGTTAGTGATCCACATGGGGCTTTCTGGGCGTGGGACCCGGATTCCTTACTTGATACCAAGACGCCGAGATACACGCGGTCGAACCGTCCGAACGCAAACGGCACCTCGGCGTTCACAAACAGAACACGTAGAATGGTCTGGCGCTGTCTCGCATTTTACTTTCCACCTCCGACAGAGCTCACAGGCCTATATCTATCGGTTAGAGCGTGAGACATATTCGCAGGGGTGTCGTACAATTTGGCGTTGGCCCGGTGTTTCTTGGCTAGTAGTGTTTAACATCTCGCTTGCACTTCGGTCCTCCAGCACTAAAGGTTCCATTGTTCAAATTGGAATAAATTAGATAACAATATCCGCTCGCCAAGATGGTGGCGTGAAATGGTTAGAGGGAAAGAAGGCTGAGAACGAAGAAGTTGAGCCAGGGCATAACTCCAATGGTCCGTTATGCACCATTCGCAAGTAATAGGGATTTGTGCTCAAGGCCGATGGTCCACCTTTCTGTGGAGACACCGGGGAGGAGATCTTACCGTAATATTACAATCCCTGCATAATAAGGTAACACTAAAATATGCTTGTATTGGAGGCTGTGAAGTCGGTGCAGGATGGGAGATGGGCCCACAGCTCAATGCCTCGGCGTATCAAATACTCATCATCTATATTGACTGGCTTCTCTCATAGGCAATTGATGTCAAGGCTATCATTCTTTTGATGACATCCAGACGTAAGCTGTACACAACTAAATAGAACACCAATAAGTGTCTTTATTCATCACAATATGCCATCTCTACCAATTGTGTATATATTTCTATTGGAATAGATCTGTATTCGTTCCTAGCTATATAAAAACACAAAAGGGTTGTGCCGCTGTCATAGCTGAGCTGTAATGCACCACCAAATGAACTTGCTCCAATACGGCCTATTATCCTTTGAATGCTTCCTCCAGAGCTAGCAAGCTATATGCAGTGTCCTTTACAGTCTCCTGCAGTGTGTGGACAGTAATTCCCAGAAGGGTTTTGGCCTTGTCATTAGAGACCTTTATGACCGCCGATCCGTATTTCCCGGGCTGACCAATAGGGACTTTATCCCTGACCTCGGGGACAACTGATCGAAGGATATCGCAGACTTCTTGATAGGTGTAGCCTCCCGAACTAACAATAAAGCGCTCTCCTGCCCCCTTCTCCGATTCAAATGCAGAGAGGTGGGCTTGAGCAACGTCACGAACGTCCGCAAAGACCGGCAAAATTGCCGACGGTATCTCAGTGCTACTACCATTGAACAACCTGTAGATATCACCCGCACTTGTATTCAGTCTCTCCATGGTAGAAACGTGATGCTCCACGGGGCCATAGATCATGGGTGGGCAAATTGTGGTAAGACTGAAGTCAGGCGTATTCGTTTCCATATATCGCCATGCGGCTTTCTCCGCAACTGCCTTGGAAGCAGCGTATGCGACTATGCCATGGGCGCTTTCAGCCTGTTCGAATGTCATAGGATTCCAATCTTCCTCGGTATATGGATAGCCAGGTTGCGGGCCCTTTCCGACGTCTATCACGGCAGCCATTGAAGATGTTATCACAACACGGCTAACCCGCGGCGCATACTCCTGGGCTGCCCGGAGGATAGACGTAGTGCCGTTAATAGCGGGCCACAGGAGGTCTCGTTTATTGTCCTGGACTGAAGTCTGGAATGGAGAAGCGGTATGAATGATCTAGATAGGTAAGTGTTAGAGTCTCGGAATATTCGGACATCAATTAAGCTGCACGGATACGGAGTCTTACACCATCGACCCCTTTCACGGCTTCATTGAAGGCTCCAGGTTGTGATATATCCTCAACAATAGCAAATGACAGCCGATCACTGTACTGCGAAAAGCCCTTGCGTACGTTTGCTGCAGCCTGGTCGGATCGAACAGTCCCGCGGACATAGTAACCTTGTTGAAGAAAAGCCTTCACAATATGAGTTGCGAGGAAACCTGAAGCCCCGGTGATGAGGATAGTTTTGCTGTGAGTGACAGTCATTGTGCAATTGTGTGTGGATTTGAATAGTAAGTTTGTAGGCTGGGATGAGTCCGACACTATGGCACTGCATTTAGGCAAATAAATATATATACCCTCCTTGTCTTGTGAAACCCCATATTGCTGTCTCTTCTGATGTAGTTGTTATCCCTGGATACCTCCGCATAAAACGGTTTGTCGGTGGATCAATCTTGCACAGGAAGTATCGGAACACATAACGCGTGCGGTAACGGAAGGCCCGTAAATCCCGACCGTCGATCTCCACTTAGTTCCAGGCTTACTCTTCCTTACTCCTGCGCTACGTCTGAGGAAGGCAGATGATTAGCCACTATTTTCTTCATCAGTCTAATCGACCCATCCTCTAGTATCCTGGCCACCTTATCTGTTCCAAAGTGTTTTACGACTCCACCGGATATTACCCTGTGTAACGAACGAACTCGATACATTATGCCTGTTTACGACCATATGGCAGCTTTATGTTGTGGAAACATGACTATGCGTTACCAGGTGCGGTGGGTCTCACCCTTGTTGCGGTGAGGAGACTGACGGGAGCAAGACTCACTATGTTGCATTGTTCTAGGATAAAAAGTTGTACTATGTTGGATATGTTCCTCGACTACGATCCCGATACATATCCACCGAACCCCATCGCTTGAAACCCGGCAGAACGGCAATCGTACAGCACGAAGTGTATCGGCCCAGGTACACAAAAGGCTTGTACGCAATCTTAGACCACCATGCCTCTACTATCAAATCGGAAAGGATCAACTGAACGTTAGTATATATATTCCCATGTCAATGGCTGGATGAATGCCGCTCGTACAATATCATCTCACGAAAGTCTGACAGCTTAGACAATATCTTGATTAACTTCACTTCGCATCGTTTCCCATTACAACGCTCTCCCAGCAAGTAGTTATGGGCTCCACAAACTTCGACCAGCGACTAATGTGCTGCGCTGTCGACGAGTTGGCGGAGAGTAAACCAGAACAGCTCTTCTGCGTCCAACCCATTTCCTCCGATTTATCCCAAGGTTGGCGGAATGTATCCATGAGGGATCTCGCGGGCGCCGTGGATTATATCGCCCGATGGATTGAGATGGCAATGGGGAAAGGCTCTGAAGTTGAGCCACTGGCTTACATTGGAGCCAATGACATTCGCTATGTGGCTTTCTATTTGGCTTGCATGAAGACTGGCTATGCGGTAAATATTCATACGGGTTTCTCAGCATCAACATGAAACTCTATCTAACCAAAATATAGGCATTGTTACCTTCTACAAGAAACTCAATCGTGGCCACATCGCATGTTCTGACTACCACCAAATGTTCAAAGGTTGTTTACAGTGCTGAGAGACACAAAATTGCCGAAGAAATAGGGGATAGTGTACAAAACGTCCGATTGTTCGAGATACCCAGCCTTTGGGACGTATTCGGTGCCCGGGCTGAACCTTACGCTTTCAATGCAGATTTCTATGATTTGCAAAATAAACCATGCATTATCATCCATAGTTCAGGGACCACCGGTAAGCCTTGACAGTTGCGATAACCCCTGCTCGCTACTAACCCTCCTTCTTCAGGTCTCCCTAAGCCGGTATATCTGACAAACGGATTCTTCAGCGTCATTGACAATTTTCCCAGGACGCCAACGCCGCCGCGCAGACTGAATAAATCAATCACGTCAGTAGCGCAAGGCAGACGTCTGTTCACCATGGCTCCGATGTTCCATTTAATGGGGCTTGTAATTCTCTCGGGAGCCATCTTTCACAATACGCCCGTCGTTTTGAGCCCCGAAAGACCAATGACCCCGGGACTGCTTAGTCAAATTCTAGAGACTGCCCGTCCGGAAGTAGCTATGCTCACACCATCTGTCATACAAGAGTTGTCCGCTTTTGAAGAAGGCTTGGAGGGATTACAAAAGTTCGAAGCAATACTCTTCGGTGGCGCACCGCTTTCACCGGAGGTGGGCAACAAGCTAAATGAAAAAGTGGCTCTCCACTCCATCATTGGGTCCAGTGAAGCTGGGTTCATGGGAGCATTGATTTGCACGCACCGTGAAGATTGGGCATACTTTGAGTGGAACCCATACAGTGGTATACACATGGAGTCGATTGGTGATGGAGTATTTGAGGCTGTCATACGGAAGGACGAACATCACGAGTTCCTCTGTATATTCCATACCTATCCTGATATTACTGAATATCGAACAAAAGATTTGTTCACGCCACATCCAACCAGGCCAGGACTGTGGAAATATCACGGTCGGCTTGACGACGTTATTGTGCTCAGCAACGGTGAGAAGTTTAACCCTACCGACATGGAGAATATCGTGGAGAGTCATCCCTTGGTTTCAAAAGCCATCGTTATTGGTCAAGGACGATTCCAGGCTTCATTGCTCATACAGCCAAACTGGGGCCAGTGGAGTGAGGATCAAGACAAGGCGGACTTTATCGAGAATATATGGCCTGCAGTTGAGAGGGCGAATGGCATTGCTCCTGGTCATGCCCGTGTCTTGCGTACAAAGGTTGCTCTCGCTAAGCAGGATATACCATTCGCGCTAACTCCTAAGGGTTCAGTCCAGAGAAGACAGATATCTGAAGACTATGAGACTGAAATCAACGCTTTATACGCCGATGAAGATGAGGAGTACACTGATGATTTACCACAGAGCACAGATCTTGAGGATATCAAGCAATATATCCGCACAGTGGTGTCGCAGCTACTTTCTGTCGAGCAAATCAGTGATACTAGCGACATATTTTCACTGGGTATGGATTCACTCCAAACCTTGCAATTGAGCAAAATCCTGCAAACCGCTATCCGGCACCTTTCTTCTGATAAGAACTTTGAGCCGATCACAAGCCAGAAGCTTTACGCTTATCCGACTCTTGATCGACTGTCACAGTACATTTACCGGCTGATAAAGGGCGAGACTTTGGAAGAAAATGCAGAAGATGAGGAAGCTACCAGACCCGGGAGAATCGCAGGGTTAATCAATAAGTACACCAATGATTTATCGAAGAGAACAATCACGAGCTTCCACAGATCAACCAAAAACGCAGTCATTCTAACCGGCTCTACTGGATCATTGGGCAATTATATCCTGAATGAGTTGCTCAATGATCGCGAGATCCCTATAATATACTGTCTTAATCGGGCGGAAGATGCAAGACAAAAGCAGATTGCCAGCTTCAAGGAAAAAGGGCTTACAATCCCGCACGACTTCGATGAACGGGTCGAGTTCATCCATACTCATTTTGGAGCTCTAAACCTTGGGTTATCCGTTGACAAATACAACGAACTCACAGAGTCCGTGGATCTAATTATCCACAATGCATGGAAGGTCAATTTCAACCACAGGGTTGAGGCATTCGAGGACCCTCATATCCGAGGTGTACGTAGCCTGGTGGACTTCAGTATACGCAGTGCCCACTCGGCACATATCCACTTCATCTCCTCTATTTCTACAGTCAGTGCATGGGGTCCTCAGCACGGTCCATCCGTTCCTGAAATTCCTCTGGAAGATCCTGATGTCGCCTTACGCCAAGGGTATGGAGAATCTAAGTTTGTAGGCGAGCGTATCTGTGCTATCGCGTCGTCTATTGCAGGGGTACCGACCAGTATCCATCGAGTGGGACAGATCGCTGGTCCAACGATGGAAAAGGGGCTGTGGAATCGACAAGAATGGTTACCTTCTCTGGTTGCGACATCCAAGACGCTCGGAAAACTTCCGAGTACCCTTGGTACCATGCCGGTTGATTGGATTCCTATAGTACGTTTCCATCCCATCCTATTCAATTCGAGCTCCCTTGGGTCTGTGCGTTAACAATATTTATAGGATATTATGGCCAAAATCGTGGTCGATATCACGAATTCCCGACGCGCCACTGAGGATCTCACCAGAACGGCCGCTTTCCACCTCATCAACCCTCAAACGTCAAGCTGGGAGTCACTTATCCCGGCCATCCAAAAGTATTATAAAGCTGAGGTTGTTGATATGCATGATTGGATGGCCATCTTGGAGGGTTTTAGTAATCCAACGGATGGCGATTTGCAAGACAAACCGGCACTCAAGATCATAGATTTCTATAAGGGACTGGCCAGCAACCATGGTACCTTTACCAGTGTGATGGAGACTGTGAAGACTCAAGCAGCTAGCAACGCAATGTGTGATCTCGGGCCGATCGACGGGGCTATCATGGAGAATTGGATTAAGCAATGGCAATTCTAGATCAGGGATTCCGCTGCCGATCTCATCTTGGCTCTACCAGACAAGGGACCCCATGCATATTTAGAAGAACTTAGTTGCGCCAAGAGCAGACTTAAGTAGATAGATACACAATACAATTGAAGATGCCCTAACTACGACAGGTTACATACAAAAAAATTCCTTTCAAAAAATAAATCAACAAATGAATAAAATAAAATAAAATAAAATAAACACCAGCAGCTTATAAAGTTAAAAGTATAATACTTTTTGGTACATTTGTACCTAAATTACTCTTTAGACTTAACGTATTCAACTACTGGTAGAAATAAGCGATTCTTACTTAAATATGAAAATAAAAGCCACTCGAGTTTAGCTGAGTATCTCCCTTCCAAAAAAGTCAGAAGAATTTAGCGTGTCCAGCATAGCTCAATGCCTAAGGCTCCCAGCTAAGAGGGACCAGCTTCAATTCGAACGATTTTCGACCGGCCCGAGAGGAGAGAAGAGAAGCCCCACGGCCCCCACCGAACCCCTCATTATTAATAATTGACATTGACGAGCAACCCGTCATCATACCTGCACGACACAATCTCTACGAATCCAGACAATGAGCGAGCTTAATCCCACGAATATCGAGGCGCTCAAGCGCCGGATGCAATCCGTGTGCAGCGATCCCGAAAAGGGACTTCCCGGGGTTTCCGTCGCTGTAGTTGGACGGGACGGCAAGCAGCTGTTCAGCCATGCTACGGGGAAACGGGGCCATGGAAGCTCCGAACCCATGTCTGTGGACTCGGTTTTCTGGATTGCGTCGTGCACGAAGATGATTACTGGTATTGCTTGCATGCAGTTGGTCGAGCAGGGAAGGCTTTCTTTGGACGATGCTGCACAAATTCACCGTATCTGCCCTGAGTTTGATGATCTCCAGGTGCTCCAAAAAGATGGGACCTTGGTGGAGAAGAATAAGGGGATTACTTTGAGAATGCTCTTGACTCATACTTGTCAGTATCCTTGAAGCTATATAGTCGAACTAGGGTGCTGATGTTGAAATTATAGCTGGGTTTGGTTATACATTCTATAATGAGAAGCTGCGGGATTATGCCCGACCCGCTGGTTACGACGAATTTTCGGGATATGCTGAAGAGTTCAACCAGCCGCTGGTTCACCAGCCAGGGGAAGCTTGGGAGTATGGCGTAAGCGATCACCGATTCACCGGAGGCAAGCGATAGCTGTTAACATGCAGGGAACCGCGATAGATTGGCATTGACTGGGCAGGTGTTGTACTTGAGCGTGTGACGGGACAGTCGTTGAATGATTATTTCCATCAACACATCTTCGAGCCCCTCGGTCTCAAGCATATTTCAATGCTCCCCACAGAAGAAATGAAGGCGAACCTCGCGTACATGCACCAGCGAGCGGCTGATGGCCAGATCTCCGTCCGCGATCACCTGCTTCGACGTGCCTTGACAGTGAAGAATGAGAGCGACATTAAGTCCTACTTTAACAGTGGTGGAGCCGGATGTTTCTCGACTGCACAGGATTACACCCGTAGGACTCCCCGTCGAACCAACACTACCAGCAATGGACTAACACTTATTCAGAAATTCTCGCCGTCCTGTTGAACAACGGAACCTCGCCGACAACCGGCAAACAGCTGCTCAAGAAGGAGACCGTAGACGAGATGTTCCGGGACCAACTCGAGAGCCTGCCCCCTCTCGCTGAAAAGTATCTCCCAGCCGCGAAAGCAGACCTGTCACATCCTGGTCTTGGCCTTCACCCAACTGTGGAAGGAGATCGACAGGGCTGGGGACTCACCTTCCTGCTTAGCGGAGGCTCCACGGGCCGATCCATTGGGACTGCACAGTGGTCAGGCATAGCGAATCTTCGGTGGTGGTGCGACCGTGAAAAAGGCGTGGCGGGCTTTATTTGTTCGCAGGTATTACCGTATGGTGATGAGCAGTTGTTCCAATTGTCGCAAGATGTGGAGACGGAGGTTTATAAGGGTCTTGCTTTGTAATATATAAAGGGCATTTGTTGCTGCTTCAGAGCTGAAACCCACTCCTATTGAAGGCCACCTGCTTGTCTGGGTAATGAAACTTAGTTTGCTACCAGTATCATGACAATTCCAGTTCCAGGATGTCGTATAGACACTCTCCGAAGTTTTACCCGCTTGAAGTACCTATGTTCGACTCAATGAGCGAGTAGTCTGTCACTGAGCAATATCCTCAAGAGGCCGACTGCCAAAGTAAACTATCTCATTGATATGTGATACGTTATGGCTCACCCAGTGAACCCGCACTTCTACAGAACTCTCCATGAAAAGAAATAAGTTATTTAGAATGATCAATTGTTTTCTTTGCCATCGAGAAATGCGAGTGGACTCACGGTCACGTGTGAATCGGCGTATTAGCCAAGATCTGTTTGTGTATATTAACAGACCTGCTCCATCCGCCTCGGCCAAATATAACTCACACCAGGACAACAATGAATCCGAGCGCTCCCTTAGCGGAGATTGATCCCTCCAACATCAACATTCTTAGTGAGATTTCCCACTCCGATGCATCTTCGATATTTAAAGTAGATGTAGATGGCCAAAAGTACGCATTAAAGCTTTTCCACGACAACGGCGACCCAGGATATACCAAGAATGGTCGTGATCTGAACCGATTTCGCTGCGAATCCAATGCATATGAGAAACTCCTGACCTCTGGTGTCTGTGAGCGCAGCATTGTTCCAAAATTTCACGGCTGTATCAATGGACTGGATCCAGCTGCATTCCATCCTGCTCCGACATTTCGCCCGAGACAAGTTCAAGCCAAGAGGGATATTGCTAGAATACCTCCCAAATGCAGAGAGTTTGAACTGCGTGAGCTACTCGGATACGCTCTATCCCCAGGCTATTGAGGGCATGAAGGAGATACACAAAGCGGGCGTTCACCACCGAGACATCTACCCGAGAAACATTCTCCTTGTTCGTGGGAACCCGGATAGGCTGGTTTGGAGTGACTTTGATGTTGCAACAACGTTCAACGACTTTGGGCCTGAACAGCAGGCTAGCTGTGACCACGAGATTGCGCTTGTGAAGGGACTTGGGGATCTATTGGTAAGAGCTGTGCTGCTAATCCTGGAAGCGGTTAGCGTACTGACTGACGAATATAGAGAGAGGATCAGGCTGAGGGGCTGCCCCCGAATACAAAGTTTTATTGAGCCTTGTATAAGCTTACGATGGTTTTGAGAATGACTGGTGGCGTTTATGTGGCCTTGTAACAGGGATGGGTTAGGCTGAGCCCCGAGCAAGAGCTGTTCATATAATGGCATCCACAGTCGTATCATCAGGGTCGCTCTCGGGGGGATTTTACCACCGTTCTACGTCAAAGGCATACGTGGCTTCACGCTAAATTGAATCATACCGTGCATTCCCTTGCCATATTAATTAGGCCCCTGCTAACCCATCTAAATACAGCTGCGTAGGATGTAATAGTTGAATGGTTCACTGCTTAAGTGACGGAACATCTTTGTGAATATATGCTGGAGGCATAACATGAATACGCTTCTTGTGAAGACGGTCAGCCAATCAATCAATCAAGATTCTATTAATTTGTTGAAGCTTAACCATTTAAACATCTAGCTATGCAGGCGCCTCACCGATGAGGCAGAATCCGTGCCATATACTCCGAAAGACGCCAGCACCCATATCATTCAGATATAGATAAGAAAACGGGGTAGTACCAAAACAAAAAGTCAAACACAACCAAAGCACCTGCCAAATGTAGAGAAATATACCTACGCCATCCATTTGCGTACACCCACTTCTTCTGCTCATCATGTTTACGTCGCGTAGTTAAAGCCCCGGGCCTAGGTTGACCCCCTAAATCCTCATGTGATCGTTTAAGTAACTTCACCTTCCGCTCCTGTCGTAGCTTGTTCCAGGCCCTAAGTCAGCTCCGCTTTGCAGAATTGGCCCAGCAGACCCATTCTCTATATAAACCAGGCAACGTAGCATATTGGCATGATAACATCATAGTCTGCGGTTCTCAACCTTATGTAGATAGCTTTGAGTAATCATGAAGCAATTGCTCGCAAAAAAATAACAATCAGGAGGAGACACAATCGCCTTTGGCTGATTCAATTCGTCAAAGAGAGATACTCCGTCTGGGGATTACCCGGATTGAACGTCGAGGACGCTCTAGGGGCAATGGGTATCCATCGCAGTCAAATACCGTGGACGATGTATCCGCGCACGGTAGATAAGGTAAAACAAGGTGATCAGATCTGTTACTCTTATTAGACAGGTGATCGGGGAGGAGCTTCGGTTTAACGGGGCAATAATCTAGAATGTCTAGGCTGAAAAAAGCATCATATCAGTTGAAGAAACGGTGTGCGCCAATAATCAAATTAAGGAAATAGCAAGAAGGGCAACACTCCAGAGGCATCAACTGGACACGACGGCTGGGAGAATGATATGTGTTTAATCATTACCAGGGTACTGTTGTCATTACCCTTTTTCCTGCTACACCCACTTTAAGAGGCCGAGATATTAATATATCGATACTAGAACCGCAACCGGGGTAAATATTACACTATTATTATTCTAGTAGAAGATACCCAAGACAGTAACCTGGATTGCATTTTGTCATCTGCGGTGAAAGATGTTCTGAGCAAGCGCTTGGACAATAAATTCATTTAATTCCATATTACAAAGGGTAGGGCCGATCAATATGCCCTTATTCAGCATATTCGGAAAAATTCATGGAACACCACGGTACTTGATGCAAGAGCAATGACAAAAAGGAGAAATGCAAAAAGATCAGTGTATTCCACAGATGTAATAATACAGTATCTGATTAATCACCTGTCTTCATTCTTTCAGTGACCACCGAATCAGTTGCTATCTGCCACTGGACCTTTAGCTGCGTCGGAATCATCACCGTCATCATCGAGGCCCTCATCTTGTTCTTCGTGTTCTGCTTCTGACTGCATATTAGACTATCCATTCTCAGCCCGGTGGCAGAAATATGCGGAGAGTATTTATCATAGAGCCTGAGGGCCTCAGGCTGAGGCCCACCATTTCATTTAGTAGAGTCTAGACCGCTTAGACTCTCGACCTAGCGGCAATAGGATCGAACATCAAGTCACATCATCTGATAAGCGCATGGCTCTGATGGCTCGATAGAGGTATATCTTGTCCCCTTGTTCAAATCAATAGCCGACGGCAGGATCCATCATTCACTCGAGAAGCCTGATAGCGACGGTGTATACAAAGCTATCAGATACGGGCGATAAAAAGCTTAACTTGCTATTGGATAATGGATCTTACTCCGGGGGAAGGTTATCTACTAGTGGCGTAGCTAGCCTAGGAGGAGCTCGCGCGAGGATGCATTATGTGGGTCTTAGGAGGAGCTCCGCCGTCGGAGATGGATGAGATCTACAAGAACTAGATTCCATCTATTCCTATCATGAGATATGATCAATATACGGAGTTAATCCGTTAGCTTGGTTGTGAAGTATCAATAATAGCAGTTTATCTAATGCGTTAATGGTAGTCTCGTTCGAAGACCGCTCTCATCACACGAGTTGCAGCCGAGGTCAAAACAGACAACCTAAACCTACATTATCAATCCTTTCCGTGATATGGAATAAAATTACCCATTACACTGACGTTGTGCAATCAATATTCTTAAAAGGATGGCACTAAACGAGATACGCGGTCGCCTAGCCCTAATCACAGGCGCATCAGGAGGGTAACAATTACCCCGGTTGACAATAAGCTAATGTCTAGTGAGGCACCTACTAACAGAACTCTGTACTTTAGGATCGGAGCAGCTTGTTCTCACCAGCTGGCTCAACGTGGAGTCCACCTTGCACTAACTTACTCGAGTAACCTGACATCGATAACCGAACTAGTCACAGACCTACAGTCCAGATACGCCGGGAACAAGCTGCGCATTTCCATTCACAAAGTCGATGTTGGATCCGCCGACCAAATCGAGAATCTATTCCAGGAGATTGAAAGTCAACACAGCCAAAGACCCGATATTCTGATCTCAAATGCCGGATACGGGAAACGAATAACTAATATATGGGACATCCCACTTGAGGAATTTGATTACATGCTTAATATTAATCTTCGCGCTTCCTTTGTTCTGGTCAAAGGTGTGGTAGAGCACATGAGGGCGCAGCGATGGGGGCGGATCGTGTTCATGTCTTCGATTGCTGCATACGGGGGAGGGATAAATGGATGTCGTTAGTTCATACCTTCATCCTTGTTGATATCTGATCATTTCTAATCTGTCTAATTGTCGTGTCTTAGATTACGCAGCGTCCAAGGGAGGGCTTACGGGGATGATGAAGAATCTTTCTACCCGTCTGGCGGAATTCAATATCAGTGTCAATGATGTTGCGCCTGCTATGATAGGTGATACGGGCATGGTTCCCAATGCCTCGGTAATCCAAGATACGGTGGCAACTATTCCTTTAGTTCGGCTGGGTACGCCGGAGGAGACGGCGAATGTGGTGACGATGTTAGTTACTACCGGGTATATGACGGGCCAGAGTCTCTTATTGTCCGGAGGGTTGAAATAAGATGGTGTATAGTTTACCTAGCACAAAATAGAACCACCAACTATAATATCACTATTTCTCTATCCTGGTATGTATTACAACTACACACAGCAGTGTAGGTCATTTGAAACACCTTTTACCCTCTGCACAATGTCAGTACACATAGATATTCCATGTTGGGCTTTCGGAGCCTTGGTTAATATACCGTAAGCAGACGCTTTCATTGACAACTACTAAAAAAAATAAGATATTATGTAAATGTTCATGTTGAGAAGCGAGGTTTTCGGTTTAGGTTTGAGTCAGAATTAACCACGTCTATACTTGAGACGACTTCATACAAGTAGCACTACCCAGCAACGGGGAGTCGTCTACCACTGATCAGGATCGGCATCCGCAAAGGTCGTACCAATGGCAACCTGATCATACCAAACCTGGCGTGTTCCCTGAGTCCCTTTCATACCACCATTATCATGCCAACCATTCGCATAGATCCCGATCCTAAACTGAAACGCCGCATCACCATCATCAATTGTAGTATCAATATCATATTCCTCAAGGACCTTCACCCCATCAAACCACAGTGCATAAGAACCAGTACCATCAGCCCTCCACTTAGAATGAATAACAACCTTGTGCCACTCCCCCGCAGACACAGTAGCCAAATTACTATATATGGTTTCCTTCGGCGCACAGACCTTGCCCGTCCTCTGGTGGAGATACAACTGATCACCATACAGATAGACCATATTAGAGGGAATCCAGTGGAACTGCTCGCAGCCCCTATCAGGGAATTCGCCCATGAACTGGGCGATGTTATACGATTGAACCGGGGAAAACTGCCAGGTGTCCTGGAGTCTAAACATGAAACCGTAGTAGCCTTCGTCGCCGAGTTTGTATACGTCGTTTTTGATCACCTCTGAGTGGTAGCGGCCTGGTTTGACTAGATCGTCGTCTGCATCATCGTTATTGCGCCAGCGATCGGTGTAGTCTTGATCGTATATTTGGGTCATTTTGAGTGCGGTTGAGCCTTTGTAGACTATATCCGTGTCTTCTTCTACTGTGCCGTTGTGTTCGATGTTCTTCCAGCTCCAGCCGGATGTTGTTCCGGTGTTGGTAAAGCTTTGAGTGGCTTGTGCTGCTGTGCTGAGTAGCAGCGTTGCTGCGATGAGTTGGAGCCGCATTTTGTAGGGGGTAGAGCTTCGGTGTCTGGTTTCGATTCTTGGCTAGGGTGTTGGCTTACTGCCGCGAGTTCTGTATTTCTTTTGTTCAAAATCGTTTGAGAATTGATATATTCTTCCATCCCTTGATTGCCCTCGCGATTTGCCCTCGCTATTTACGTCATACCCATATCCCTTGCTTATCGATAAGTAATCCTAGACCCTCACTTATGCAGGGGGGTCTAACATCTAAGTGGGTGATTGTAAAAAGAACTAGAGTATATGCCAGTCAATCAACACAGATCGACTCTATTTGCAGGAAAGCTTCTGCAAAAGCAGGACCCACAATCTTCTCCAAAGGAAACATGACAGGTAAGCTCCATGTGTGTCATGCATAAGAGTATACCGACATTATATCAGTCCACCCCTTGCTGGTGCAGCATCTGGTATGCAAGGCTGATCGGCAATAAGTAACAGGATATTTATTGCTGAAATATAGTGACCTCCTGCGTATCTTTGCTTTCCCTGTTTACCTATACAGGACACTTCGCCTCCGCCTTTTCTTCCCAGTTGGTTGGAACGAGGCACTGGTGATCTAACAAAAACTAACTGATAGCTGGCAGCTTGGGCGCAACAACAACCACACTCTTCAGTCAATTTTCCGAATAAATGGTAAGTAATTCTTTTAGTAATTATAACCATCTGCTCTGATGATGGCCAGTCACATAAGTCTCATGAATCTAAACTTCAGTCCCATGAATACATCCAATCTCAAACCTTCCACGCTGCCGGAACCGAGCGGAAATCAGCTAGAATACGGTCAGAGCTTACTAATTGAGGTCCCTTTTGTTGAGAAGAGTGCTGTGTGATCGTAGGTCGTAATTAAGACGGGCGTAGCTCGGGGGCAAGTCTTAGTAGTAAGGTGGTGGACGAGGTGGTCTGATGTTGAGGAAATAGTGGTAGAACCAAAGCAACTTACCTTCTCGGTATCCATTGTCTGGTTAAACGGATAAGGTTGCCGACACAACTTCCAATAAAGTCTTTCTAGATATGACCTCATCAACCTTGTCCGCTAAGAAGTCGCCTGCGTCTCTCTTAGAGTTTCATATTGGTAGTCTGCAAAACCAGAGGTCAGGCGGCTTGGGGTTGAGCCATAGAATCTGACAGTATTGCTATCTTTTCAGCGTAGCTAGCCAACTGATCGCTAAACCATTGAAATCCGACAACTCTCAGGTTACCTCTGAGCTACAAGCACATTCCAACTCGAAAAAAGTTCCCCAACAGCCTAACCCAAGTAAAAAGGCCAAAGCCGGTCATCATCATGACTGAGACAGATAGTTCCCCTTGAATCGGTATATCTTAATCACAGCTACAATACTGGGACTTGTCAGAAAGAATACTCTGACTGTCCGCTGTAAGCGCCACACAAGAACAGTCGCCTTTCCACCACCAACCTACACCGCAAACTTCTCCGCCGTCGAAGTCCTGGCAATAGCAGCAGCAGCATCGGTAGCATGGACCAAGCTCACATTGACCGGCGAGAAGGCAGTTGATGCTGCTTCCTATGCATCCTTCGTTGGATATATGTTAGTGGATTGCGTGAAGATTAACTGGGAAGATCTGTTTCTGAAAGGTACACCTACCACCACTCGCCGAAGGGTCGTTTGTGGGTGCTGTCAACGTGTTGACATAAAGACCCCACAGGATATAGATGGTGCCGAGGCGCATTCTAGTGTTTAGATCTTTATAAGATTGATGAGTTCTCAAGATAGCGATGAATGTTCATGAGCTCCGCGGACGGCATGTACAAAGGGTCCTTGAATTTAAGTAAGGTCTGGTTGTCGTGCGGACGGCATAGAAAGTATTTCATATTTGAGATTTGAAGTCAGGTAGGCAATTAAAGAAGAAGCAGCAGCCATTGTACAAGCTTTGATCATAATTGTTAAACTTCACGGTCGCTGAGCCAATGAGTGTTGAGCTCTTGCAATGCGACTCGACATCAATTGTGTCCTTGGGTCGCGAACGCAGTCATACGACAAGCCATTCCACAAATGATGCCCTAGTTCGTATTCAAAAGAGGGTCTAGAGCGAGACAAAGGTCGATCACGATTGCGAGGATAAAACAAGCTCATGTATAAATGACTTTCGGTCGGAGATATGACTTTTATTACATCAGGCAAGGCTGAACCGCGTTCTATCGGTCACCACAAACAGCATTTGCTATCTTTCTATCCCCAGTCAGTATAACTAGAAAATAATACATGGATAGCTTCGTAACTAGGAGTCACCTGAGTCCACCTCGTACAAAGCCTTTTCGGCATTCTGCCTAGTAAAAGGTCAACATAAAACGATGCCCAGGGATAACTCTCCCTTCAGCTCTTCTTCTCATCCCATTAATCAATTCCGCGATGGAAATCCCTTCTTGAAAAAGGGACTATTGTCTTGAGTCCAAACTTCATCCATACATACTCAACACACCACACTAAAGCCCTAACCTCGCTTGAACTGAACTGAAGAGCATCCTACCGCTCCACCATTTTATATACTTCAGGGACAGAATCATGCCTGCACATGACAGCAAAATAAAGCGGGGTCGCAATGGTTGGGAGTACAAAGTTACCCTGAATGCGAACTTCGATGCAAACACTATGTATGCCAGTATTCAGCCTTATCGCGTGCAGAAATTCATAGCTGGCGGCGATAAGGCGCATGGCAGCGATATCACCACTGGCGATGTCATATTCTCCTGGATTGGTGCCAATGGTGGCGTGGCTTCACACACAGACAAAGTTGATGCGGTTAGAGGCACCTACCAGCTTTCCTATCCAATTCCACGTGACCATCGTGGACACACATTCAAAGTGCATTCTATCAGATTCCACAACATACACGTTGAAGCAGACGATTGTGTTTGGAAGGGAAGAGAGGATGATGTTGAGTGGACATGCTACTTTGGCTAGTTGGCCGTATGTTGCATGCGCGTAGGAGTATATTTGTTATTATTTTTTATTTCTGTTTTTGTTCTTATCTTTCTTTGTAATAGCTACCCCCTCGCGGTATGGAGCTTTCCACTCGTATAAGTAGTCTTTCGTTACTGTTGGCATGTACGGCTTTAGTCGCTACAATGCCAAAGGTCACCTATCTATCTAGGTATTGCCAGTCAGCTAGGGATCTTTCCTCAACACCTTCTGTAGTTGCTTTACCCTTCTTAGAAATCCAATATCCCTAAACCGTCTCATGCGTATAAATTGAAGGATGGATTGGGTGGGTAAACATGCCCACAAGCGGCGTCTTTATATTATCAACATCACGGCTATCGATGCCAACACTATGTGCTAGAAGCTGGTGTGGACCCTCATTCTGGTGTGGACCAGTAAGCGCCTTCGAAAGAGGAGCTGAAGCAAGGCCTGCATGGGAGATTGTGAACATCCTTCCAACGAGTCTCACTGTTGTTCAGCTCATAAATTGTGGACTTGTAGCCTCCACTTAATATCAACTTCAATTCAGCTAGCCACATTCTCCGTTCATCTTTCCGGTTGGCGGGATAGTATGCACGCTGCGGTCGTGTATAGAATTCTCCAGCTGTATGCAATGCGCCATGCAGTGTTAGCTACCTGTCCGATTATGGAAATCATACAATATAGCACTAACCAGGGTAGGGACTTTAACTATGATATCACAAGTCTGTACCTTGTGGACAAAAGGGTTGAAGGCATTACGGCGATGAAGCGAACATGCTGTGGGGGTAGTCCAGAAACATGGGCCTGGTTTTGCGCTCTGTTGAGCAGCAGTTAAGCAACAAGAGTAGAAGATTATTTTCTATGTGGGCCTTGGATTAAGGTTCCGAAGGCTGAAGAAAAGAAGAGGTGCTGGACCCCAATCTGCAGAATGCAGACAAAACGTGACACGTATTCACAGCCACAATCTGCAGAACGTACTAGTCCAGGATTACCCTGTACGCCACCATTAGACACAGTAGACTGTTGAGAATCTCTTAGTCACATGTCTGTTCGTGTTGTGGACCAGAATACACAACGCTGAGAGACCCGTCCTGATATTATATACATCTACGTATATACAGCACGTAGGGATGAAGCCATTCTACAACTTCAATATATCTGACTGATCAAATTGTTCCGCATAATATATTCTTCTACAGCATGCAGCCGTCAACTGTTCTGGTTGTACCCTGACAGGTCAGGTAGTCGACTTGAATAGTAGGGTTCTGCTTACGCTCTCATCAGAACCACAAGAGAAATATATTAACCGCGGCAGGCCACCGGTTGGACGGACGTACGATCATGTTCGCCCATGACGAACCCTGCTAAATATGCAACGTAATGATGCTAAGCATGTAGGGCATTGCATTCACGACGGTGGCAAAAAGCAAAGGTCTCCAGTCCATGATCACAGATGGACTTCGAAACTATAGTGCAGAACCAATGGCTACGGATGTTGTTCAGAAGACGCATTTTCCGACTTTATCAGCACACCCACAGACACACCCAATCGTCCGCTGCGTTAGGCAATGCTGGCAATTCCTATGGTTCTTGTATATGTGCACCCGGAGTCCAGTTGCTGAGAACAGAACAGGTTTGCCTAGCCTTCGTGCCTCGTATCCAAGATTTACGTTTGCATGCAGCAGCGAGGGATCATTGTTTCCGAATGGACCGTTGCTTACATGGCAGGTGACAGACAGAGGATGATGCGTTGGCAGTGATCAACATGAATCCGAGCCACTAAGGCCACCGTTGTCTGATGTATTCGTGTCGTGGGCCGAGACTAGATTCTCGTTCATTTTCCCTGGCTGATTAGTAGAGACGGACTAAGAATCTTGCGACCAGGAATGGCTCGTGCCATGCGTGCGTCTCAAACTGGCGATTTAGGGCAGGCGTCGGACTGCCTGCGGTCAACCCACTTCCTTGGAATTAGCGTCAACTTCAGGAGTGCGCTTGGCAACGGCATGATTTGTTCCTCATAGGTCATAGACAGACGTTTTATCTTACTGCTGGCCATCATTTGCAATTATAACAAGGACGGCCCTTTCGTTACCCCATGCTAATGACTACACGAAGATCGTCAGCCCCTCGACGTGACGTTTAAAAAGCGGAGACGGAAGCGTCGGGAACTTACGCCCAAGATGGCATTCGTAGCCGTCAGTGAAAATAGCCGTTACGTGTCAGGGCTCACTTGGGTAAAGAAGCCGTTGAGGAATGCATCCTTCATTGGCTGCGTCGGGCTTCTTTCCCCCGACCTGAACACTATAGCTATGTCTTCTAATTAATTACCTTCCCGAATGCAACAGTGATTAGTCTAACAGGCTTCCCGTTCGGTGTGGATCATAACACATGGTGATATAATATTATGGACTTTGTACCTGAACCACTTGTTGATTGTTTGGAGTTCTCCGGTGTCACCTGCCTTCTTTATCCTGAAGTGTCTATTCTTTGTTTCATGGCGGAGAGGAACCTAACGGGAGACTTGGGATGATTCGCACCCCCCTTTTGTTTATTAATTTCCCGTGACTTTCCAGTGACACCCGTTTTCTAGAACAAAAAACAGTCTTCCGATCTTCCGGGACCTTTCTAGGGCATCTCGAAGTAAGACTCTGTCGCACGGAGGGAACCGGGGAATCAAGTTTGTACGACGATTCTTGTCAGCCCCTCCAGCCCGGTAGGACCGATCCTGACACCATCTGCATGTCTTTCTTGAGAACTGTCTAGATGCATAACCAAGATGACCACGAGGGGTTCTTCACCGCTCCTTTCGGCGGACTCTGTAACGTTGCAAGGGTGTGAAGATAACAGCGGCAGGTCCGACTGTTCAGGAAATCGAACGATATTAAAGTATCATAATAATGCTCAAGTCAACCATGGATTGAACGACGTGCCAAGGAGGCAAAGGTGTGGATGCCTGAAGCTCTACTAAGTCTTACTCCCGCCGGTCGGGCCTCCATCATTGGACGATAGCAAACCGGGAGGGACCGTCGTGCCTTAGCAGGGTTTGGTACGGTACGGTCAGACCCCATCCCCGATCACTTACCGAGTGTGGATCCTGCCAACCGACCCACGAAAAAGAATCAGGGTTATCCTGCAGTCCATGGTCAAATCACTAGCAGGAAAGTGTGGGAGAATGTCGAAGACGAGTAATCAGTGACAGGTATCATAGATTCATCTCAACATTCCAGACCGGATTTGTATTGCTTGCTGCTGCACATCGAATGGAGGACGGGGCCCACGCTCGGGCTTCACTCGTTTATTTCGGGGATGTCACCTGTTATTTTTGGTGGCCGATACGGTAATGTGTGCGTATCACAATACCGTGTGTATAGTACCTTTAGTCTTCCTATTCCTAAGTTATCGACCTACCTCGGGGAGTCTCCACTTGGTCTCCCTCTGAGTCTCTCTCTCTTCCCGCCCGGTCGCATTTCTTTCCTTTACCTTCGATTCCTTTTCTTTATGTTCTTTAGCTCGTCTCTCCCTCCACCCCATCCAAATTCTACCGCTTTTCTCTCGATTCCCCTCCTTCAATTTGCTTTCTACTGTCACTGGGTCCCCCGCTTGGTCTACCTGGCTCATAGATACGCTTCCTCATTCCATGGGACTGTAGTTAGGACCCAAAGCGGGTGACAAAACGCCGCTACGGCTGCCAGGATTCTCGACTTCTATACCCCAGATCATCCACACTTTAGGACGACTGACGACTTGAACGACCACACGATTTTTCTTTTCAACTACACTATTCAACGTATCCTTCCCTGTTTGGGGTATCATCGACATAATCAATCGACCGTATACCCTCGTCCGACGAACCCCGAGTGAATAATTCCCCCATGCCCGCCGCTGCAATGGACGCCCTGGGAGCCTTCTCCCACCTCACCGAGAATTTACCCACATGGATTAACCGTATGTCTGATCTGGCCACCCACACCGCCGCCAAACATGCCGAATATGCCGAGGCGTACAAGAAGCTCGCCGTCACACCGGGGAGACCGCGTCGTCGCAAGAACAGCTCCGTGTGCTCCATCCGGACCGACGAGTTGCGGAATGCCGTCACACAATCGCCGCCCCCCGTAGAAACACCGACCCAAAAAGACCCCGAGACCCCCCAACCCGCGTCCCAGGACCCGGAGACCCCGAACCCTAATCCTCGAAAGCGCGGCACGGACGAAGCCCCGTCCGTAGCCTCCGAGGAGAACCCCTTTGTCAGCACGCGATACAACCTAGTCATCCATTACGACGGGGAGACGCAGAAGTCGCTGGAGGAAATGGTGCGGATTATCGGGACGGCCAGAAACAACATTCGCAGGGGAAAGATGTCCCAGATGGGAGCGATGCGTAGTAGTGCTCTTAACAAGCCCACTCGGATAAACAGCCCGCCGCTCCCTCCTCCCGGGGATGCAGCTGACGCCCAGTTACTGTCCCAGATCCGCAGCACCCGGAATCGTGCGCCTCCGCCGCAGGCCCGCGTGATGGCGAAGAACTCCCCGTTTGATATGGCGGATCGACAGTTGGAGTTGGCTCATAGTATGTGTGAGACTGCGGCTTACCAGTTCCTCCGCACCGGTGACTGCTCGGAAGAATTACAGGGGGTGCTGGATAAATTCAAGGCGCTCCTCGAACTGGCCACGGGTGAAGTGCGACGTCTCACCGAGGAACAGGAAAGAGAACGTGCCGCGAAGGAGAAAGAGGCTCCGCAAGTGGAATCTATACAGTTGACGGTCGGCCCCACGAGCAACAAGGGACCGTCATCAGATAATGGGGCGATCGAGGTGGACGACGGGACTGAATCCGAAGAATCCATCGACCTGTCTGCCTTCCGAGCCCGACGAATGATGATGAGGGCTTAGAAACGACATACCCAATACGTGGCGGTGGAATTATTCTCCATGGATACTACGCCGGAGAGTGTGCCTTGGAGCAGCATGTTTAATTCGAGTTGTTTTAGCGATGATACCTAACCCCTCCGTTCATTGAGATTGAGAATCACTCTCTACTTTACTTTTCTTAGTATATTTGTTTATATTGCTTGGTCTCTCTTGGTCTCTCCGAGCGATTGATCACCTCTACCATTAACATTCATTCGTTCGTGACGAGCATGTTTAGCATATCGTTCTGGAGAGCGCGGCGTTCGCATTGGCATTTGACATCCGTTATTTTCCTTTCTACTTTGAGCAGTATATTGTTGATCTGATGTGCAGAGTCCCAAATCAGAAGTACATATATCATAACCATCTGCATTCATGCATTATTTCTGGCAGAATTCGGTAGTTGATATACCAAGCAGCAAACAGTGTAAGAGCATGTACCCCGACGATACCATACGGTTTTACGCAGGATGAAGCTTAAGCCTGTGATAGGCTCTCTTTCCCCCCCTTTTCGTCGACCAGCGTCCGGGGGGATCTCTTCCCGGCCATTTTTACAGTTTAAACAGGGATCTCCTCTTTCGGGAATGATTGGCACGGGCATGTTCGATTTCCATCGTCTTACAGTACTTTCCATTCCTACTCTACACACAAAATATAAAATATAAACAACCCAAATACCACCACCACCACCAACAAGTGGAACGCGCGCTTTAAGAAACATAGAAATAAAATACCACGATCATCATCCCAAATCACATATCCAAATATCAAATACCATCCCCAACAACAGCACCACAACCCCCTTCACCAATGAAACAGAAGATCAATTAACCGAAGCCGATCCTCACCTAAATAGGAAGTCACCTACTAATGCAAGGCAAAAGTACTGACTTCCTAAACAGGGATAACGCGCTGTTGTGCGTAATCCTACGAGATTGGATTGGGTGCTCGTGCTCGTGGAGATCGCTTACGAGGTTCGAGTCTGACTGGATCTGGTGTAGCTAACCGTTGATGTTTGCGGATAGGTGGCGATTTGGCAAAGGGGGTGGTGATGTGGTCTATTGGAAGTTTATTTAGGGTTTAGGGGTTTGTTTCCTATTGATTTGAATGTGTCTTCTTATCATGGAATGAGGTCTTTCATTGTGTGGACGATGGAGGTGAGTACGAGTCAGGAAAATGATTCATGAAGAAAGGGGGGGACTTAGGTACTTACCCAACCCCTAGATTTCTTTGTGCGCGTCGAGTCATGAAATCCATCCTTAACTAATGGAGTAGGAGCCTGAGGCCCAGACCTGCCACTGGATAAGCCTCTACTCCGTACTCGTATTTCATTCCCTCCCTTCTTGACAACAAACACTTTGTACTAACCTATGTAATTATGCTCAGTCATGAATCAACACAAAACTCTACTCAAGTAACTACCAATGTCAAACTACCTTATTAAGTTAGCCAAAACTAGCTCAACTAAGTCAAGCCAAATTAGTTGACTGTTGAACAAACCAAAGGAACAGCACGAGAATTAACTGTTACCCCCCCGCTCAACTTAAAAGGCTAAAATTAAATCCCGAACCCCCACCATCGATGGAATAGAGTATTGGACCGCGGCTACCGCTGGAGGATGTCTGTGTTGCCATTTTCTCACGTGGGTGTTATTTGTGGGGGATTATGTTAGTATCTTGGCTTTGTTTGGTGGGGAGGTGTAGATTTTTGTGATCTTGATGGTGATTGGAGGGAAATCTTTTATATATATATATATATATCTGGGAGGAGAGGGTTGGGGCTGGTGTTTATTGACTGTTTTTATTATTTTAACGGAAAGAAGTATTTACTTTGATAGGGATTCTTTTCGGGGGGTTTGACTTCTTAACTGGCTAGTTTGCAAGGTAAATGAGGGAGATGTGAAGAATGTTGTAAATGTCATTGAATCGGGTGTGCTGACCTCGGCTTGGCCCGTTATATAGAACTATTTCATGTTACACATCCTGATCGAGAACCTTGTGATTTTGAAGGTAGAGGATTTATCTGCGTCGTTCATTTAGTACTCCTATTAGTAGGTACGTGACTCTTTTATAGTAACTTATATTGTACCTACTGGGTTAAAAGAACTCAGGGATATGCATGGTACCGAGTCGTGTCTGATCATTCCAACGATGCGTTTTGACAAGTTCCTATTGGCGCTTTCTCGCTTTCTTATTCCCATCGGCCAGCGGTCGGTTCCCTGAATAATCGCTTCTACCATTTTTGAAGACATGGACCTTGCTCACCGCTTGTGCCTACCAGTGATGCTGCTGCGGTGGCACTGCGGGTGGAACACGCTCGATACTTTGGCTTGACCAGGTACAGCTTGACCAAATGATACTGCCCCAGGTCTAGGCCCGAATCGGCCAGCTCGAAGGGTCTGGTTCGGAGTTTGTAACCGTGCGATAAAAGCACAGATCCAGGAGTGGGTATCCCAGGATTTCCTCCAGTGCTTCCATTTCTGCCCCAAAGTTTTTCTATAGTTCTCTGAGAGCTATACCTTCCAACTCAGGCCTCTTCATTCACCTAGGAGTTCGTCGCAAACATCCTCTTCTCGCTATTACGCGACTTGTTTCTATTGATACATTGTCGCATCTTGCAATGATCCGACGATCAAAGCAGAAAATGTGCAGTTCCATCCTGACGAGGTTTCGACTCGTCATTTTAGGGACTGATACTCAATTTTCTGATTTCGTGTCGCCCTCGTCAACAGTTAGATGACCTTATATTATAATCACGGATCAGAACGAGAAATATGCTTTGAGACATGAGCCAGTGAAGTACAGCGGGAAGGCTAATAAATAAGATGACCCTCCTGGATAGGTTGTTGAGATACACAAGTTGTCATTAATGTCCATACACATCGTATGCATGCATTACTCCCCCCCTCCTAATCGCAAATAAAAAGCAACTTATCCCACACTCTCCAGGCATCCCCTGCCTTCGACAACAAACACGTATTCGGCTTCAATTCCTGCACCACAGATACACCATCCCCGCACCCATAACCGGCAAAGCACAGATACACCTTACAGCCGGGGTTCAGCCATCTCAGGACGGCTCCGCCCGATGAAGAGATGGTGGAGACGCGGTTATTGGCACTCTGGTCAAGCTGGAGGACTAGGCCATTGGAGTCACACTGATAGCCCTTAAACACCACAATTTCTCCCACCTTCAGGGCGCTAACGGGGAGGGAGTGGCAGGCGAGGCCTGCGAGGGTTGCGATCTTGATGAGTGATGGTAGCTTCATGTTGGGCTGTTTCTGGTTTACATCTCTGATTAGTTTCCAAGGGTTATCTGTCGTGTAGGTTTGAGACTGACCAGGCTGTGTTTTCAAGTTTTGAAGGCAAAGAAGATGGACCAGGGGGGTTGATATTGCGGTACGTTGGATCTGAAGATATTGTGGCTACTAAATTCGTAGTCTGGCTAAATATATAGCAAGGGAAAGAGGCTGAATGAGAACCAAGAACACCCGGGGCATCTTCATCATCCACCTATCACGATTGAATCCTCCGATAGAATCTTCAAGCAGTCTAGTACCAAGCAGGGGAATTCGTCTGACATGGAAGCCAAGGAATGCTCAGCTGAGGCTGTTCACTCTACAAAAGGAATAACCAATGAAAGACGGGGAAGACCGGCAGACTATACTGAAAGAACTCTAGCGTGATCGACTGGTTGGTCAGGACATCAATACCAAGCTATTTAGCGTCCTGCAGTACCCTTATCCAAGCATGAGGAAATCATTATGAAATGGAAGGGTTACAGCTGAATGTTACCTCTTTACGAGTAGGAGCTCCATTGCCCACCAAAACAAAGTCTAAAGCCCTAAAGCCAGATGGAGGTTGTCATTCTTGAATCGAGAATCCCACTAAACGATTACACATTCTTAACTGTTTGCGTTTGACACTCCAACGATGAGACACAGAAAATGGCTGATTGGAGCCGTGAATGATTCAAGAAAAACTAATACATGCAATCCGATGACCTGCATACTTATTCCATATTGAATCCTCGTATCATATCCGCTCCTTTGCACCCAGTCCGCGCTGTGCTGCCAACAATCAAAGTCAAGCATAAGTCTCCTCCCTCACTACTGTCGTTCCTTCCGGGGTAAAATCCAGCCAGACCTGCCTGTCTACCGTCTGAGTGCTCCCATCTGCAAGGGTGAAATTGAGATGTGGCTCATTCTCGATCATGACATCCCTTTTCACTGCATGTGAACAACTTTTGCTGGTATCAGCCCAGAACCAACCCCCAGCATAGATGCTGCCATAGGTCCAACTTCCGCCGTTGTAGCTCGTAGATGCATAATCATACCACATGCACTGGTTGATGATTTGCTCGGTAATATCCTATTGTCCCATTGTAAGCCCATCTAGTGATATCACTATCCACAGCCGAAGAGCAGAGTCACGTACCCAGCATTGTTGCTCGGATTGCATCCCAGAGATCGTCCAGGATCCCCAATAGGCACTGATGACGCCGCCACCCGCATCACACCAACCGCCATCTGGTCCGGCGGTGATAGATTGCGACCACGCATTGGGACATAACCAAGCCCGGATGGACCACATCATTTGCACTGCGGCATCACTAAACCATTGCTGATTTGGCGCGGTGCAGTCCGCGGCATTTGCCGTTAGCACGAGGGTGAGGAGATAAAGATATCGTGTTAACTTCATGGTGGATGAATGTTTCGTGGAGAGGTTCCGAGGTGAATTCTTGAGGTTGTTGCTCTACCGGATCATAAGCTGTTAGGAAGCGGCAGTTGCCTTCTTTTATACCCTGCCAATTTCGATATATTTCTAGCCGCAACGGAGTATACAGCGAGAGTAGGCGATATCTGTCAGCATTGGCTAAGATTCACCACCATTATACAGGAACACCTTCCAATTAGAAGACTGCACAGGCTGAAATCCGGTCCCGCCGGAGTCAGCTCTTTGCGTATAGCTTTACGGGGACTGTGTAGACAAGGCCTCGACCGAGGCCGATTTAGCTAACTTAGGGCACAGATGATTGCCCATTTCTGCAAAGCCTATACTAATTTCCTAAAAGAGTTTCGCTTATTGCCCTAGTGGCCGTAGCTTCCTCTAGTTTTTGAGATGGTATATAATTTTCTTGTTTCACCAATCCAGATTAGTTCTTGGCAGATGCCGCTAGCCCTTTACCTAAGGTCACATAATCATTAGATTATCTATTACGCTGTACTGGTCTGTGTACGCAGGTCGGCTGTGTCTACCTTTTCCAGAAGTGATATCCAATTATGCCACCAATGCCATATAGCCGTCAACTTACAGTTGATACTTCTATTAGCAGTCCGGAGTCAATGCATAATGCAATAAACCTCTTCTCTGCGTGTTAAGAAAACATGTACGCTTTTCACTCATCCAAAAACCGCGGTTGACTATGATTACTACCGCTTATATAAAGTAATGGCAGAGTCATGGAATGTATTACTCAATAAGCGAACCCATTGGGATACTGAAAACACGGCTGTTCTTTTGCACTGATTGTGATAAGTGACCTCATACCGTACACGCCGAACCTATTAATCTAATCCGAGATATCCACAAAAATCCACATCTAACCCAAAGAACAATGCACAAGCACACCTCATAACTCGTAATAGATATTACTCCGTCTTATATGCTTATTATCATCACCGCCTGCTATTAGGATCCGGGATCACAATGTCATCAACCGCACAGTTGGGGTGCAGAACGTAAACGGTGCGAAGGGAGGCCTCTTGGTCACCATCAGCGGCATCAACCAGACCTTCTCCTCGGATGGGCATGAGGATGTTGTCCTAGGAAAAGCCGTTAGTCATGCAAATCAACCAGGCAGAGCTGTGTAGAGGTACAAACCTTGACCATTCTCTTCAAAACCTTAACTGCCAAACTGCGCTCTCGTTGCAGATCTTCCTCGTTCTCCAGCTCAGATTCAATCTGTTCCAAGTACCAGACAATGAGATCCTCCTCTTCTACACCCTCGCCAGATGTAGACTCATCCTCGTTGACTCGGCGCACAACGAGGTTCAAAATCTTCATGTACTTATCGAATGTGATCTTAGTCCTTGTGCGCGATGGTGCTGGCTGTTCTTCCACATCATCACGCATAGGGCTGTCGCCTTCGCGGTCACGTTCGCCGTCACCCATTTCGTGATCCTCATCATGTCCCGCCGCGTTGGCAGGTTCTTCATCGTCATCGACTTCGACATCATCCTTTTCAACCGTGACAATGCTCTGCCGGAGAAGATCATACGCTTCTTGCACGAATCTCGGTACGATCTCCTCCACACAGTTAGCCTTAGCAACAGCTTCGGAAAGACGAACCAAAGACTCCAGCTGGCGCACGGTGATGCGGTATGAAGACCTGCCATTGCCGCCCTGAGAGTCATTAGAACGGAGCTCCTTGTATTTCTCAACTAACAGAGCCTTAGCCTCATCCGTAAAGACCGGCCTGAATGTCCGGGCGAATCGAATATAGCGCTGTAACTGTTCGGTACTCAACTCTGGCTGAACGGCTTCGTCGCGGTTCATGTGTACATTGACGATATGATCAGCCAAGTTGCGATCGACGGTTTCATTGGGTTCATCCCGAATCACGAAGAACAAATCAAATCTACTCATGATAGGAGCACTGAAGTTGAGGTTGGCTCGGAGGGTGGCCTTGGGGTTGTATCGTCCACCAATAGGATTGGCTGCAGCGAGGATAGACGCACGTGCGTTGAGAGTCGTGTGAATTCCTGCCTTCGCAATCGAGATCGTCTGCTGTTCCATAGCTTCGTGGATAGCAACTTGGTCGCTGATATCCATCTTGTCAAATTCATCAATAGCACAAATACCACCGCCATTCTATGTATCAAAGGACCGTTAGCTACGTTAGAGAAAAAGAAGGACGGAGAGAACGCCTACCGCGAGCATCAGGGCGCCGGCCTCAATAGTGAATTCACCGGTCTCGGCATCCTTCACAACAGAAGCAGTCAAACCAGCAGCTGACGAGGCCTTTCCACTTGTGTAGACGGCGCGAGGGTGCAAAGAGCAGATGTATCTAGATACACGGTGAGTTACCCGTTCATATAAAATAGACCCTGGACACCTACTTTAAGAATTGACTCTTGCTTGTCGAGGGATCGCCAACAATGCATACGTTGATATCACCACGGAGCTGCATGTTCTCCTGCGCTGTATGTTTGCTGACTCCGCCAATTAGTTGCAGAAGCAATCCTTTCTTGATCTGACGGTGGCCATAAATCATGGGAGCGATGGAGTCCACCAGCCGAGAATAGATGTAGTCCGAATGAACGAGTCCTTTTAGGTCCTCAACTTCGTAAGGTGTTAAGGTGTGGAGAAACGCCTCCTGGGCCTTGTCCTCGTTGTCTTCAGGCTCAGTGAGTTGGTTGAGGGAAGCAAGAATGTTATTAGACTGTCCATTCAATTGCTGATTGGTTTGCTGGCCGGGAGTAGTGGTGTCTGGGGTGACCATACAGGCGAGGAAGGCGAGACGGTAGGTCAAATCCCGGGCACCAAGAGCCTTCAGACCAGTGAGTCCTCCACCACCAACATCTCCGCTGCGGAATGCAGAGTCATCACGGACAGCCTCAGGTCGCACACCAGGCAGTCCTAGTTGGCTGACATCGGGAACAACGATCAAAGTGCCGGTGAAGATACACCGCTCACCAGCCTTGGCACGATCGACCATCTCACCGCGAAGTATGACATCCATAGTACGGGGCATGCTGCCAGTGGGGATCTCATGTGATGATTCCTGTAGCTTCACCTTCTGCCAATCAACGAAAGTGCTCTTCCCAATGTCTAGACGCCAACCAGAGCGGTTTCCGCAAGACTGGTTCGGGCATTCCGAAGGCTCAGTATACTTGAAAGTCTGTTCAACGTCGGGGCAAACTGTTTTGCAGTTCTCACAGATAAAAGTACCCAGGGATAACTCAGGACGAATCTCGGACGTCCGTGTGACAGTGCCAGAGATGGAGAGTAATTTGCCGATCTGCGAGGTTCGGAGTTGGCGCAAACGGGAGACAAGAGGCAAGTTATAAAAAGCGAGAGAGAACAGTTTATCCGTCTGCTGGTGACGTGTCCTCTCTTGGACGTGCTCTCCCATCTCATGTTTGTCGGATATACTAACGCTTGAATTGCCACCCATCATCGACGTGCCGGCATCTGAGTTCACTTTATCAACTTTGCGATGGTGCGTATAAAAGTCGGGCTCATATTTCGCAATAAGATTGTGCAACGCCTTAGTGAGGAATGGGTGGAATCGGTAGAATTGGTTGACAATGGCGTCTGCTAGGATCGGGCTGTCAAGTGATGTCAGGTGGGTGAAATCCACGTAAAGTGTGGACAGCGAATGCTTGTTCATGCCATGGATTTGAGCAATGTAGTATTTGTCGCTGAGGATTTCTGAAGATGGCGGCGGCGCAGACCAAGTGGGTTCCTCCCTATAAGTCTCAAGCAATTCTTCGAAAGCCTGCTGTACTTTCTCGCCCGCCACGTCGACCAAGGGAGGAGGAGCCTTCACATATGGGTTTCGCCGGCGGGTCACAGTCGAATTCGATTCCACAACCTGATCGTCAGGGAATGCGTGCATATCGCTCATAGGACCATTGCTTTCCGAGGGTGGGTGTGGCCGAGAGCTGGGAAGTTGATCTGAGTGCAGACGATGGTCGCGAGAGCCGGCGTTCGAGTCTAGCTCGGATTGAAGGACGGCGTCAAAAAGGGTCGACATGGTGGAGGGCAGCCAAATCAAGGCCGCTATACAGTCGGGTGGAGAGAATTAGATGAATGTACCCCTTCTTGCGTGACAGGACAATAATTCGTTGACCAATTGTGTAGATATGGGTGTGGGTGACAGGATTGGGGGGGGTATATTCAAGTTGCCCTGGCAGTGTGTGGATCGAAGAATCAATAATAACTTTCTTTTTCAAGAAACGCGTTGGGAACGCGAACGCGTCGGACAAAACATATTGCGGTTCCGACGTGTAAAGTGGTTTTCAGAATGCTTATCTCATCCTTTTCCCAAAGAGGACAATCCTTGAGTCAGTATCCTCAGACTAGCCAATTCAGGAGAAAGGTCTTCATGCCTGTTGGCCAAGGAGGAAGCGGATCCTTGCCACGCCAGTGGCCGACAGCGGCTAGGTCCAGGACTCCCTGAAGTATTTTCTTTCCCCTACCAATGGGAAACTACGAGGGTGCTTATTTGGGAGGGTCCAAGCTTCTCATGACCAATGGAAAATGATCATAGACATCTAACTTTCGGGGCTGCACCAACGAGACCTTGTGCTCATTACCGACCCCACTGGCTTCTCATCCCTAATAAGAACCGTAATGGGATGCCGGGGTCATCCCGTTGATAAGCACGACCATGACAGATTCCTTCGGCGCATCTCGATCGTCAATCGTCATTTCCTCTCCGACCGCACTTTTGCAATGAACTCCTTCGACGGATTGATTCGTTCTATGGGGGTATTCTGGTAAAGCTCTTGTCCGGTATGCACCTCTAAGGAGGTTTAGCTTCTGTCCCGTCACTTAGATTGCCCGAGTCCACTGCCACTAAGCGGCTCGCAATGTCCGTGGGCACTCCCCCTTTGGTTAATTTGGCACATTCCGATCCAAACTCAGTGCCGCAAGACATCTCTCCCGGCTCAGAACAACAAGGTTGGCGCTCTCATTCCAAGTTTCTATTTCCTTTCTATCGCTCATCAGCTGATCAAGGTTTCGCAACAGCGACTCCGCAAAATGCCGGCCAAAATCCAGTGAGGGTCAAAAGGCGAAGGCACCTACCCGCCTCAGAAGATCCATCCAAGAACCAAGTTTTCTATTTTGTTGATTCAAACTCTTCTTCCCGAGAAAAGCGAGCACATGTTATGCGCCATCATGTTCAAGAGAAACGGAAACAACTAAAACACGCGCATCCTCGAAGCGACTCTGATAAGAGAGTTCATCGCCCTCTTCGCTATCTCTCTTGGCAGCAAAAGAAGTTATTACTAAATGGCGACGGCAATGAAGTCATTGAATACAAGCGATCGGAGGATGAGATCACCCCTAAAGACGTCTCCATAGTAGGTGATTGGAGGTCCAACTCAATTAGTGCCTGACTAACACTCAGGGGTGCTTCAGATGCCAGTCGAACCCAACAGCTCTGCCACTGCTTCCTATTCTGTTTCGCCCGTCACTTTACTCGACGCCTCCGGAAAAGATCCTTTCGATAGCTTGCCGGTAACGTGCACGAGAGAGGATTTCATATTAATGGACTGTTGGACCAACAGATTGACATACTGGTCAGGCCAGCCTAGACTCATCAAAGACCAAGTCTTCCGGGCGGTCCTCAATCATCCCCTGCCATTTCAGTCGGTTGTCCTCGCATATTGTTCTCGGTGGAGGGCACATGCATACGGTTTAAAGTGGAACCCCGAGGTGGAACAGCACGTAGGAAGAGCGACAAATGGCATTGAACAGGTGATGAAGGGTGGCATGAAGATCGACACTGATAGCCTAGCCATGGCTTTGACGGGGATGGCAATACAAGAAGAAAGATTTGGCAGTAAGCAGCACGCCAGAGGATACGTAGACCAGGCTGTCCAAATCCTTCGTTCCAGGTCGGGATCTAATCGTGTTGCTGAAGCTTTCTTGCATTATGTGCAGTTCATGTTGATGCCGCTTCATCCAGCAGTTCCCGAGGACGGCCAGCAATGGTTGGTCACATTCCTTCGAGGAGCAGAAGAATTGATGCTCGAGCATAGTTCCGATGCGTATCTATCGTCCGTTCCCCAGCGTCGCTCTACGTTTCAAATGGACAGCCCTTTGTTTCCATTGCTGTCCAGCGGGCCTCGTCCTTCCCATGTTCCGCATCAGTCACGTATATACATTATAACGAAGACTGCACCGACGCAGGAGCTCACCCGGACTGCGGCTCTGATATATATCACAGCCGCCCTCTGGGATTTCCAGGGTTCTCCCAGCAAAACCGGCCGGTTTCTCGACCATCTACGCACGATTGTGAAAAATCATGAGCTCGACAGGTTTCCCGCATGCGAGTCCTTCGTGTGGCTCCTCCTCCTCGAAGGATATGAAGCCGACCTGCAGGAACCTGAGAGAAGCTGGTCTACGAGCGAGCTGTTGAAATTATATAAACAGCTTCAGCCGGAACTCCAGTTCCTTTTCAGTGAGATTCTTTTCAGTCTCCTGATGCTCACTCCACCGATCCGGGGGATCGATGTATTTGAGAGAGAATTGTATAGCTCTATGTCAGAGGTCCAGGAAGAACCCTAAGCTACGCCCAACCCGGGTTACTATTTTTTTCCATGTACATTTACTCTCTTGACCTCCTCTCAGGACGACACAACACTTCGACGGTTTGCAGGCAGCCGTTCGCCCATCTCGTCTAAGACTTTGAATCTGGGATTTAAATTCTTGTATATACTACTGATGCAGGGGTAAGTGCCAAGCTGTCAGTTTCTCAGTATGGCGCCCTAATCCCCTGTACCTAATAACTATGGGACGTGTATCATCTTGCGCATGCCTACCGGAAACCAGTACGAACTAGACTTCATCTCGCAAGCAATAGGAAACAGCAGGGCTTTTGTGTACACTATGCTTTCGTTAAGGATATACCGTGCTTTCTGAAGAGAACAAGTTCTTTGGGTTCGGGTATGGAGGCCGAGACATTTAGCTGCGGAGACATCTATTGTGACCGACCGGGTCTCTTAGTAAGCAGACCAAATGCCTCAGACTGCACGAAATAATCGTGATCGTTAAAGAGGTGCATTAGAGAAGCTCTGGCCTCCCGGGATGGAGATAAACGTACAGTCCTCATTTCCGAGAGCACATAAGGTGCTACCTCCCAGTCAGATTTGTAAAGGAAATATAGATATATATCTTCAGCCAATCGTGATACAGTTTCATTCATCTCACTGCCAATCCTCGGCAGACATCATTCACATGATATCCATTCTAACTTTCCCCATGTGCAGCAGATACTTGCCTTCCCTACAACTCGTCTCCATGGATCAGGTCACCTTCTTGCGTATTCCATGAGCTTTACTCCGTACTAAGCCCAGCAACCAGTCGATGAAGACAGCCACTAATTTTAACCAACTGCTACCTGACTCTACAACCTCCTGCAGAAGGCAACAACTAATGTCTAGCAAATCAAAAGCAGTGAACATTCAACAAACTCCTCTTCAAACCCTAAGAACCGTCTGAACCCCTGCAACCACAACCAAACTCCTTCCAAGATCCTCGTCCCGATATGATATCACGATGATCTTCCTACGCCGAAACCATACGGAAGCCGTGTGGCTGTGGCAGATGACGTTTCAAAAGCAACCTTAAAAAGCATATATGGCTGGACGTGTGGCTTGACCGATCGGTACCAGATCAAGCGAGCCAAGATTGGTCATAGGGCAGTGGAGCCACGATAGGTCACACGGTAAGGCCATGAACGTGTAAGCGTCAGAGGCAGCGTGGGCCATGCTGTGGACCTGTTCATTGTCGTTACTTGGGTAGCGAGCAACATTGTATCCATAAGGCGTTCGTGGTTCGCGCTAAGGATTTGAATGAACAATTTTTAAGGGTGATGATGCCGTGATAGGGCTGTAAAGTTTGTGAGACTCTGGGCTCAATCGTCTATGTTGGAGAGTGGTTGATCATTTTGATTGAGCTGTTGGTGGTCGTAATCCCAAGGACGGCGATACTCGGTCTGGGAAGAATGACTTCATGCTGGTAGGGTTTGATCGTGTGGCTGGTGCAGAGGACACGGGAAAGTGACGATCAGGCAACAGGTCTGATTGGATCTGCGCACCTAAGGTCCGTGGCAAACTTTGACAGACGCAAATACTCCGTAGGCAGCAGCAGCAGCACTAGCCACACCATCATAGATTTTTCGAGTTCTATTACACAAGATTACACCAGTGTACAGACTCCATACGGAGTACAGCGTGACTTTGGGAAGTATTTTCGGAAAAAGGAATCCTCCAGACATAATGGGGTAAAGACACTTAAAAAATGAAGTGATTTAATACTCATCTAATGGGTGTGTTTCAAAATGTTTTCACTGCAGGTCCTGGATTAATTTACAGTAACATACCATGGTATGGACATGTACAAGCCTACTACAAGGGCTTCCTTGAGGTTGTGCTTAGAGGCAGCGGTATCAGTATGGTAAGGTACAGGAACAGGTAGCCGTTCCTAGCTACCGGGTACACGGGTACGTAAGGTCGGCCCTCCTGTAGTTGAGGTACCCATGGATCTACTTTGGGGTACTGAACTGTACCTGGGATCCTGAGTCAGGAGGGGTTGCCACAATAATATAGATTGACGAGAAGAGGAACGGTACTTCATGGTTCGCAAAACAAGAATACCTACACATAGTTTTTTTTTTTTTACGCTAAAAAGGATCTATTGAGCCAAGTCATCCACTTCGTAACCCAAAAAACGTTAGTCTAGCTGTTCTTATCTGGTTTTGCAAAATTTTAATGTTCCCGAGGGTGGCATCACTGAGTCCCCGATTATGCTCATAGTCTGCGTCGTTTGATTGCTACTATGTATAACCTGTCATATTATACATTGACCGATTAAATTGATTTGAACTTTTCTTTTTTCTTCTTTTGACTCCTACAATCATACTTTGAGAGCAAAATTTATGGCTGAACAGTGCGTTGCCAGCAGGGTCAAATCAGAAACATGAGTAAAACCCACAAAGAGTTCTTAGTGTCTAAAATTATTTAATTTTAAATTAGCGCTAATGAGGTTGATCGGTTACTTATGATCAGTGAAATTCCCACGATCGCATCTCAGATCCATGTTTCACTCGTCACAGGTTATGGTGCTGACTGGCTCTGGTGTGCATTGGTCCCACGACTCTTGTCACTAGTTTACCAACGATCCCCCCAGTAAGCTCAGCGGCTAAAGGTACAAGAGCATTTTCAGCCCGGGGCATCTACGTAAGTGTCTCCTCCCTCCCGAAGAACCATCCGTTTGATTTTCTCATTCTTGGGAGTCCAATTGGCATGTCTTCTCTCCTTTGACTTTCCTGACGAAGGATCACCGTAACCAGGAAAGGAAAAGAAAACAAGGATTAAAAAAGAAAAATAACGAAAAAAATCAAATCAGCCCCTCCCTGAAGCTTCCACTCCCTTGGTTCTCTTGTATCATTCTTTTCTAATTCTCCCTAGCTGGGCTGAAGTTCATACACTGCTTTCTTCCCTCTTTTCTTTCGCTTCTCTTTTCTAGACATTTTTCACCTTCTTTTTTGTTTTCTTCCCCCCTCCTCAAATATACTCATTCTATTATCCCTCATTTGATTGCGGTCAAAACTCGCATCGAGTTTCTTATCGTATCTTCCTGACTGCCCTATCCCCTAGATAAACATCAATCTTGGGGCACTTCGACGAGGGCAGCATTGGAACGAGAAAATATTCCCAGCCGCAATGGCGTTCTCCGATGTTGGCCTGAGGGGCCTCCATCACCTCGTTCGACGGGTGAGTTGCGACTGTTTAACGACCGATTCTGGGCTTGGGCACATCTGACAATATGCAGGACAGTGATAACCCAGCCGACACTCCGCCCACCGCATCGGCGCTCGTCACCACTCTTGTGCCGGCCTTGGTGTCGGCCGGAGCGATGGTTCTGATTTTCCTAATCCTTCGTCGCAGTCAACGCCGGATGTATATGCCGCGAACATACCTAGGAGTCTTAAAACCCTGGGAGCGTACACCTCCCGCCTCTACTACCCCATGGGGTTGGATCATTGACATGTACAAATTGCCTGATGAATACGTGCTGCAGCACCATTCGATGGACGCTTACCTTCTGATTCGCTTCCTTAAATTGGTATCCATGATATGCTTCGTGGGCGCGTGCATGACGTTCCCTATCTTGTTTCCCATCAATGCAACTGGAGGTGGTGGTAATATACAATTGAATATTCTGAGCATGTCCAACGTCGAAGAAAGCAAATACGAGCGTTACTTTGCTCACGCCTTTATTGCATGGCTCTTCATCGGTAAGTTTTAAGTGGGCTTTTCCAGGTACCCATGTGCATTTGGTCTTACATATCGCTCTTTCAAGGATTTGTCATGTATACCGTTACACGTGAAAGTATCTTCTACATCAATTTGCGACACGCCTACGCCCTTTCCCCAGCCTACGCCAGCCGGCTTTCATCTCGGACCGTGCTATTCACCGCTGTTACGGAGGACTATCTTAACCGTGACAAGATTCGCAAAATGTTCGGTACTGACAAAGTGAAGAATGTCTGGATTACTACGGATACGTCCGAATTGGACGACAAAGTAAAGGAACGTGATGATGCTGCCATGAAGCTCGAGGCTGCGGAAACGAAGCTCATCACTCTCGCGAACAAGGCCCGCCTCAAGGCCATGAAGAAAGGGGGCTATGTTGAAGAAGGCCCCCCGACCCCCAGCGAAGAACCCAGTGATGAGTCGGGCTCAGTCGCGGCCCGCTGGGTCAAACCGTCCGAGAGGCCCACGCACAGACTCAAATTACTCATTGGAAAGAAGGTTGATACGATCAATTGGGCCCGATCCGAAATCGAGCGCCTGAACCCCGAGATCGAGGAGCTGCAGGCCAAGCACCGAGCTGGCGATGCAAAGTTGGTTTCATCGGTTTTTGTCGAATTCTATCATCAGGCAGATGCTCAGTCTGCCTATCAGTCTGGTACGTTAATTTGCTGTGCTCTATTTGATGTCTGACATGATGGTGTCGCAAGATTGGTCTAACGTGCGACTACAGTGGCTCACAATCTGCCTCTTCACATGGCACCGCGCTACATCGGCCTGGAACCCACTCAGGTTATCTGGTCTAACCTCCGTATTCGGTGGTGGGAACGTGTTATCCGGTACTTTGTAACTATTGGCTTCGTTGTCGCTCTCATCATCTTTTGGGCAATTCCAACGGCCGTGGTGGGTTCCATCTCGAACATCACTTTCTTGACGGAGAAGGTCCCTTTTCTTCGCTTTATCAACGATGTCCCAAGCTGGATCCGAGGTGTCATTACTGGCCTTCTCCCTACTATTTTGCAGTCCGTGTTGATGGCTCTGTTGCCAATTATACTGCGACGTAAGTTAATTTCACAAAAGGTTCATTTCTGAATGATCGCTCATGGTTATTCTAGTGATGGCTAAGCTTGGTGGTGCGCCGACTGCCGCGGCTGTCGAGATGACCACCCAGAACTTCTACTTCACATTCCAAGTCATCCAAACATTTTTGGTTGTCACTGTTACGTCTTCCGCTTCTAGTGTGGTCTCGGATATCATCAACAACCCTACATCCGCTGCGTCGCTCCTTGCTAAGAAGATCCCACAAGCTTCCAACTTCTACATCTCTTATATCATCCTGCAGGGGTTGTCGTTCAGCGCTGGTGCGCTTCTTCAGATCTCTGGTCTAATCCTGGGCAAGGTTCTCGGCACGTTGTTGGATAATACACCGCGTAAGATGTTCACTCGTTGGTCCTCACTCTCTGGTCTAGGCTGGGGAACAGTATACCCCGCATTCACCTTCCTAGTAGTCGTTGGTAAGTACTCTATCCATCTTTCTGATATGGGACGCAGCTAATGGCGCCTGATTTCCAATAGCCATCACCTACTCGTGTATCGCTCCCTTGGTCCTTGGCTTCGCGACCATTGGTCTGTACCTGTTCTACTTCGCTTACCGGTACAACATGCTGTATGTGTCCAATGCGGACATTGACACTCAGGGCAAAGCCTATACACGCGCCTTGCAGCATATCACCGTCGGCTGCTACCTGCTTAATGTTTGTCTCATTGGTCTCTTCGCCATTGCAACTGGTGCTCGTCGAATTGCCCTCGGCCCTCTCATTCTCATGATCATTTCCCTTGTTGTCATGGTCATCTACCATGTTTCTCTAAACCAGGCGCTGGATCCTCTCATCAACTATATCCCAAAGAATCTGGAGTCGGAGGAGGAGGCCCTTCTTATGCAGGAGAAGGGTGAGCTTGCTCCATCTGGGGGCGAGCACTCAGATGACGCCGGCGCCAGTGGCCCTGGAAAGGAGGGCATTAACAATGGCGTCACCAACGTTGATTCGGCTGAAAAGGGCCTAACTGGACCAGCTCCGGAGCCTAAGGTCAACTTCCTGACCAAGTGGTTGCGCCCGGACAAGTACGATGGCTACACCCAGCTGCGGCGTTTTGTCCCCAACGCCTCGGCTATCACCACCTATACCCCCGAAGTTGAACGCGACGCGTATTTCCACCCTTCCATCACCTCCCAGCCTCCCCTCCTTTGGATTCCTCGTGATGAAATCGGCGTGAGTAAGCAGGAAATCAAGCATACCTCGCGGGTGATCGCCATCACCGACGAGGATGCGTGGTTGGACGAGAAGAACAAGATTCACTGGGACATGGACAAGGGTGTTCCACCTATCTACGAAGAGAAGATCTACTACTAGTCACTCATTTGAACTCTGATCCATGTTCTGCTGAATTGGAACATGTCGGAAAGAATGTTTTCCTTTCTGTTTGATACCCACGTGGCCGTTGCTGGTCTCCTCAGCAGCAACCCTGAGATATTATGGCCCTAACCGGTCTGTTAATACTTAATTCATATGAGCTGCGATTACGATGGACGCTTTGACAGGATCTCTGATGTTGATTAGTTGATGTCTTGAATATGATCTGTGGTTCGCTTTATTCCTAACAGTGACTTTCGCAGCTTATCCAGTAGCTAATTACTTTTAGAAGCTGTAGAGCTTGAACAATGAAGTATCTTCAAACTCCTGGGACAGAAGATGATTCACAGGGCCCTCGTAGATCTCGATCAATAGATCTCACTTTCTCCAATATGAGCTGAATGGTCTCGTGATATATTTCTTCCTCCGGAGCAGAATCATGTCTCCGCATAATTTACCTCAATCTTGATCCGGGCCCACTCTACCCCCCCCCCTCCCGCATTATTACAGTCAACCCCTTACATTGACCCAGCCCAAATACACAAACAAAATACCTCATACCGGGTCCACAATCCCATATCTAATAGAAATGAGACTAATATGATCTCCGGTCAAAAGACGACAAGGAAATCCAAGTACACGGCTCCGTTCTCGGAAGCCGAATCAACCAAACCACTTATTTGTGCTGGATTGATTGGTAAGAGTACAGATCTTTTTTACTTCATTGAGTAAGCTTACGATAGGTAGAGTGATCTCGTGGATGAAATGAAAGAAGCCTTTTCGGTTATGGATGGCAATCCTAAAGAGAGGGATTTATATAACAGGCTGGTGCATTCTCATATTATTATTGCGTCAATTGAACGTGGAGAGAATTGAAAGTAAAACACAACGACAATGCGTGAGTGGTGACGTGTATCCTCGACACTACCTATATAGGATCATTTCTCCAGGGTATACGAATCAGGACTTTTGAACCAGCTATCTGTGAGAACCAATTCCAATCTCCCTCGGTATAAAGCGGTATTAATCGATATAGAATATTATTAGGGAAAGGAAAGGGGAAAACGGGTCATGTCATGCCTCGCTCGCCTCCAATGCACTCGTTAACTGGTCTAAATGCTGCTTCATCTCCTCACATAACCGTTCATGCCGGCCGTGGGCATATGGGAGTTTCTCCCGACACAAAGCGTCCATCAATCTGGACAGACACAATCCCGCGCGTTTCAGCTCCCTGAGGAAAATGCCTTCACAGATAGCCTTCTGCTCGACGAAGTCGATCTCAAACACACCGAAACGGATCAGGCGCTCCGCACGGCCCATGGACTGGTGTGCTTCCGACCGCAGCGTGAAGTCGCGGTATCCGAAGCTGAAGAGGGTGATTATTTTGCTCAGAGCAACGGTGAACAGCAGGTGGCCGTCGTACATCTGCTCGAAACTGAGGCTCTCGCTTAGCTGTAGGAGAGTCGTCAGATACTGCTGGTTGGCGGCCAGGACGGCGTCGAGCGTATGGTTCTCTTTTGTGCGGTGTCGGCCCATGAGGAGCGTCTGTTCGATGCTGTGCAGCAGTTGTAGGTAAACTGTGTAGCTCGCTTCGGGGCCCATGTTTTCCAGAGCGCTGACCGGGTATAGTCCTTCGTCGGCTAGGTACTCTGGTGGAGTTACGGGTTGCCGGATCGAGGTCGTGCAAGATCGACTGGGGTCGCAACTGCCGTTGGCGACGTTCGTCTCCATCTCCCAGTCGTGGCTGAGTCGACGATCTAGACTTAGGGAGTCTCTACTCGCTGACATTTCTAGTCCCGGTGTTGGGAGGCTGTTGGCGCTGAGGTGCTCCAGGTCGGAGGCCCAGCAGAAGTTGCCGGGTTCTTGAAGGCTCAGGTCGATATTGGGACCCAGAGGATGGGATATGTTGTTTGTTGAGGTGCGTGCTGTGTCTGCGAGGGACAGGCCATCCGGTGCATAGCTGGCCCCTGAGTAGAATGGCATGCCGCTTGAATAATCGTGTACCATCAACGGGGTGATCATGGGATCCACAGCGAAGTTCGACGGAACACGGCGCGCCGAAGGAGTCACTCCTGAGCCGCCTTCATCCTTGATGGCGTTTGAAAACGGCTGGAAAGCTGTGATTGTCCCATTTGTGGACTCCAGGCGTGAGGGCGACGTGAGCGATGTGGATGATGGGGGAGCCGTAACGGCGGCGGCGGCGGCTGCTGCTGCTGCGGCACGGTTGGCCTTGCTTCGTTTCCCAGGCACCTTCCCAATCCTCGAGATCGAGAAGATACATTCCAAGACAAGATTAGCGCAGCGTTGACAGCCAGTTTTTTCCCCTGAGCAGCGGACCTTCAGACGAGAGTTATATCTTAAGTTTCTATACGATTATATCTGGGCTTTCCCGCTTACCTTAGCGGCATGACACTCATTGCAGGCAGCACGAAGCTTGGGTGGCCTCTTGGAGATGGTACGGGCCCTATGAGGAGGTGTCAGCTTATTTGATAGGCAGGAACTGACTATGGGGAAGTACTCACGATGACATGGTTAAGATGGCCTTCGTATGGCATGAACAGAGCACGAAGCGCAGCAAGCTAGGGCCAATAGTTCAGGCAGGAGGCACAGTGGTCGTGAGGATGGAAGTGACGATAGGTGTACCAGAGCCAGAGGTATCTGAAGCTGCCTATGTATCTCTGTGATGTATAGGCGAGGCTGACACTCATCACCTTAGCCCTCAGTCTTCCATAGACCGGTAAGGTCCCCGGGGCCACGCAACACCAATCCAAGGTCATTAGGGATGAGTTAGACCAACGAGAGGAAGACGTTGATCTATAAAGAAAATAAAAGACCAATACAGAGAGTCAGTCCATACCTTAGTGACCAAATGAGCCATACAACGATTTTGCAGCGGTAGATCCGCCTCCGCCATTGGATAAAAATAGCAGGGGCCACATAGTCCGTTGAAGACTGACTACCTGGAACGACGCATCTTATACTGGGTTTCAAATTGCACCGATCCGTCTCTGTGATTCGCCTTGAGCTTGCGAGGATCTATATTTCCCTTGTGAACAGCCAAAACAACAGAAAGTCTAGATTCAGGGTAGCTGGTACCCAGGTAAGTATCTGCCTGGCCTTGATAGCTCACCTAATCAAAGGCCGCCGGCTCGAGCTCAGTCCTCTGTCCGGGCACGTCGGCAGGAATCTCTGACGTTTCACGATATGCTGTGCAACCGTCGAGGCTCCGTAAGTGGAGGATTGTCAATGCGGCGTGACCTGCCAGCTTAGGCAGGGTGCAGGACAAAGGACTCGAGCAAAACAGAAGGATTCAATATCAACGTGACACGCTGTTGCTATCCCACCAGTATGGGTTCACTGGTCGAGCATCGCAGGTCAGCCGTCCAATGACAAACAGTCCACAACCCGGTCAAATGCACTGACCACGACCAGGATAGCCATTCTTTCTTACTAAATGGCTTGCGATAATGACCGCTGCTACTGCCTTATCCAGCCACTATCGATCCGGTTCAGTGTGCATGCAGCCTCACCGGGCAACCACTTAGGCGCCTGCGACCCTCATAACGGTCTTTCTAACCGGCTTTGTATATCTTTGTCGTGTCGCGTCGTCGATAGTTCTGTGTCATCAAGACACGGTGCTCGAGTCCAAATCGCTGACTAGCCCTGGAAAGTGTGGAGATAAGATCGTCACCTATGGACCATTGTTCTCCTCCCATCCCTGGTCCGATCTCGACCCATCCTCCGATAGATCCGGCATAACTCCCCGCACGTCGTACTCGGATGTCATTTCCACGTATGTGAGTCGTTGCTACGGGGCGCCGCCTGGGTGGCTGGGCTACAAGGAGCCCGGGTCTGCCATGTATATCAAAGCGTACTCTCCCGACCTTGGGATAAACCATCTCGTAATCCGATAGCTGGTGCCGTGGTATCGTGAGAGCACTACATATATAAGCAGTGTCAGTTTTGTCTATCAGGACTTCACTATCATGTACGAAACCCACTCGCTGAATTGCAAATCCCCACAAAAAGAATACAATGACGTGTATCTCCAACCCACGATTACTTTATTAGTACCCCATCAACCCCCCCCCATAAACACAGAATGACTCTCACACTAAGCATAATTAAACCGTTACCTAGCCCTACACAGTGCAACCCAGCCAAATCCCAGCAAGACCCTCAACCAGTCCCTAGCTAACCCAAAGCCACCCTATACCTCCCACGTCAAAGACAAGGGACCGTTACCTTCTCTCTCAGGACAAGAGACCCTGAACAAGCCAAAGAGGGGTACAACGAAGTGCAAGACCACCTGTTCGACGTCCCTTCCGTTCAGGACCAATTCCGAAACCGACCATATCACTATACCCACAGGAGGCGATCCGACCCCAGCAAAGCCACGGTAATACGACGGCTGCAATTGGCCCAACGGGTGAATTGATTTTTCTGCCATGCAGCCGTGGATCCTGTTTTTCTGGGTTGTTGTTGATTCAGTTCTGGCATAGTGTTTTCCCTCTGAGGAGTCAGGACTTGATGTAGTATACTTGTTAAGTTATTAGATTTGCAGGATATGTGCCATAGACAGTTACGTACACACAGAATAAAAGGCCCACTTTATAAACCCTTGAAGACAAAATAAAACATCATTCTCATTGAACATATCTAAAACTCAATCAATATATGAATGAACCACGCAAAGCAAAACTACCATTCGGGCCACCCCGCAACCCGTCCCAATCCCCAAAAACCCAAACTTAGACACAACCCCAAGAAAAAACCACTCACCACAAAATACCCTCACAAATACCCAAAAAAAAAAAAGAAAAAGAAGATCACAAGCCCCCTAAACCCCCTCCCCCTCCCCAAAAACCCTCAACAATGACGGCTGTTGCATCATACCTTACGATCTACCCGATGATCACCTAGGTCACGGGCCCCCTGATTGGCTCACACCGCCCCCGAATTAGGGCTTCCGTGGCCTGATCCCAGGTCACAGGACCGGGATCGCCACACCGGATGATTGTGTTCCTGGAGGTCACTTTCGTCACTGGGTTGGGTTTGGGGATGGGCGGTGGATTGCTGTGTAGGGGGTTTTGAGTTCATAAATGGGTTGGTTCGGGGGGTTGGAGTTGGGTTTGGGTATTCTGGTTAGCAGTTGCAGTTGCATTCACTTCTATATCTACTGTACTACTTACTATACACTACCCATCAAAGAATTATCTATTCAGTTGGGGTGTTGGATACAATACATACGTACCATCCCTACAACCTCACTACAGCCTCACTACAACTTCACAACTTCACTATAACTTCACTACAACAACTACACTACAGCAACCACACATCCACCCAAGTGGTAAGAAGCAAAATGAGCTTCACGAAAAACCTAACCCGAGCCCTAAACACCACCCCCCTACGACAACAACGCAGCACAACCACTTTCCCCTACGCCACGCACGAGCCCCTCGAATACCAACTCAGCAGACTCTCCTTATCCAAAATCAAGCAGGAGTCTGCCCGGCCAGAGCCTGACCTGCGTCATGTCGTCGGGTATGCGTCGGTGAATCGCGCCGCGGGGGATAAGATGTATCAGAATCTGGTGCGGGGGGTGGAGCTTTTACGGACGGAGAGGAGGGCGAAGTATGCTGCTGGGAGGAGTAAACTTTCTTCTTCTTCTAATAGTTCCTCCGGAGTGAAGGGATATGGGGCTGGGAATGGGGGATTGGGGGTACTCCGGAGAGAAGAGGAGGTGGTGGAGACGAGGTGTTTTGGGGAGAGCGAGTTGGAGGGAAGGGGACGGCGGAGGAAGAGGAGCTCGAAGAGGTTGAGGGAGGAGTGGGTTTAGTAGCTCTGAGGATGGGATGGCTATGAGTTATGAGGTTATGGATGTGTCTTTTTCTTTTCATTTGTTTGGTTTTCAGGGGTTCTCTGTTTCTTGGGTTGGCGTCTGGCTGGATCGGATTGTGATTTTTATAGTTTCGGGAAAACTATGATCAAAACGTTATTCGCATTAAGCGCTGCGTTGTATGAGTCTCTTCATAACATGTTAATTCATTCGAGTTAAGACAATATGATAAAATGGGAATCATCATTGGCGTATTAAGGGAATTGTAATTGCCTAACTCTTCGTAAACATTAGACTATCTAAAAACGACAGTGTATGCCCTCAGTTCGGAATTGCACACAAAGACGAGCGTCCTGACAAGGAGTCCACAGCTTCTTGGATCTCCAACCAGTTCTGAGTCTTCGGTCGCTGTCGCTTCCAATCAGTATCGGTCGCTTCAACTCCGGTAGGCCCTCCCATCGGCAGCAGAAGGATACGAGACTGTTTGATGCTGATCACCGTAGCTGAGTTCTCATCGTTCATGATTTGCTCCAGAGACTGGCCCGCAAATGTTTCCAGATGTTCCATGCACTTGACGGCCAACCGGAACGCGCGAATGCGGTCAATAGGCGAGACTTTGCCGCCTTGCTGGAAGTGTCCAGGCACTACGCCCTGCGCATCAAAGCGATTCTTGGCCTCGTGTTTGATGATATTTGCAATCTCGGTTGTACTGTAGATGGTGGATGTCTGGTCATTGCGGATAATCAGCTTGCCCGAGCGATTGGCACCGTGATCCTTTGAGAACTGTTGGCGGAGGTACTCAATATCGTTGGAGAGGCTCTGTAGAGTTATTCCTCGATCAGGCGTATACACAGTCATTGCTCCCGCGGCCAGCGCAGCAGCTGTCGCCTGGTACTCGGCCCCTTGCGCTTCCACAACGAAAACGCTATGCCCGGAGGAGGACGCAGATTGCCGAACAACATCGCAGAAATAAACAAGGGTGTTAAGACTAGTGTCGCTTCCAAGGGAGTATTCCGTGCCGGGGACATTATTTGACATACTTGCTGGGAGAAGGACGAGCGGAATCCGGAAGGCAAGATATTGCTCACGCGCCTTGCGCAGTTGACTGACGGCTGTGAACGCTTCGAAGCCTCCAATAACGAAAAGTGCATCAAACTTATACCGCTCGAAGCATTGAGCTGTCGTTTCGATATCGTCTAATGGTAGTCCCGCATTGGTACCAATATCAGACCCGCCGTCGTTGACCCAGTCACCAGATTCCAACCAATGCATTTCACGAACCGAGCCAGGGGTATCGCCATGGTGTCGGCAGAGACCAGGGAAACCGTTGTGGATGGCGATTGGGGTGTGTCCTCTGGTTAAGCAATAGGCAACTACGGCGTGTGGCTCTGGATTCATGCCTGCAGCTGGGGCGCCAACGTGAATGATAGCAACCCGCATGCGCTGTAACTTACATTAGGTTCATCTGTACTTGCTTGGGCCTATTAGGGGCATACCTTGTCTTCGGGCAAGACCATCTTGGGATGATCACTTGTGTTCAGGTGTCGGTACGCGCTATGGTATTCCATGAATTCTGGATCCCGAAGTGTTGCTGCTTTCTCGAACTCTTTGGCGTGCATACTGGCATTAGCCTCCTTCGTTAGGGCAACAGTCTCAGCCAGAGACGATGTTTTGATTCTATTTTCCTGGATAATCACTACCGGAGAGGGCGAGTCAGGAGTCATAGACAGCACCGCTTTGACGGCGTGGATGCCTTGTAAGGTTGATAGCCAGCGGTCGTATGCGCATGGGGATCCGCCTCGTTGGATATGACCTAGAACAGTGACGCGGGTATCGAGCCCTAAGCGCTTGCTCAGGACATCTTTCACGGCAGACGACGAAATGCGATCCAAGTTGCTGTCCTGGGCACCTTCTGCCAGAATAACGATAGTGCGACGTTTGCCACGGTTGCGGTTCTAGCATCGATACGTTAATACGTCGGCCTTTCCAAAGTGGGTATAGCATGAAAAGGGGTAATGACGACAGTACCTTGGTGATGATTGAACACATATCATCCTCCCAGCCGTCGCGTGGAGGCCTCTCCGGGATAAACAACCAATCCGCCCCAGTTGCGATAGCAGCCATCAACGCTAGCCAGCCACAGTGCCGGCCCATGACTTCAACAACAAACCCTCGGCGATGAGAAGAAGCCGTATCAAAAACTGCATCAACTGCTTCGCAGATCCGTGTTAACGCAGAATAGCATCCAATGGTGGCGTCTGTGCCGGAAAAGTCATTGTCGATAGAGCCGAGAAGTCCGACAATATTCAGATTCCGATGAGGTGCGACTTGCGCCACGGTCAAAACACCTGTTGAGACCAGCTCATTGAGCAGTTCTGGCCATTCGGATCGAAAGAGGTCTGCCCCAGTCAAGCTTCCATCTCCACCACAGACGACTAGGGCATCAATGCCGAAAAGCACCATATTTCTTGCCGCCTGAAGACGACCTTCTCGTTCGCGAAAACGGTCACAGCGCACGGATCCAATGAGTGTCCCTCCACGGGATAGGAAACCTCGAACGTCTTCCCAATATAAAGGATGCATCATTGCGCCGCCCTGGATGAGTCCCTCGTAGCCTTCATGGATTGCCCAGGCCTCGCAGCCGTTCTGGATTGCTGTACGGACGACTGCACGGATCGCTCCATTCATTCCCGGAGCGTCCCCTCCTGATGTCAGGATGCCAATGCGGCGGGGTTTGCGCCTTGAAGAGTAAGTATCTAATATAGTGTTGGTCATGGTGTGAATCTAGTGTAAGATCAAATGAAATGGTAGGTGTGGGTGAAGTCGATACTAGTACGATGATGTTGTAATAAGATAAATTGGACAACAAATAGATATTGGAATAATAGCTGGATAACTTATTTTATCAGGAGGGCACGCAGGGTAAGACATGAATTCTCCGCATACTACAGACTATACCACGTCCCGTGATGGGCTGATGGCCCCTTTGTTCTGACAGGCCGATATGGTCCGATGTGGTACTCGGGCAATCGCAGACGTGTGACAAGTGAATGAATGAAAGATGCCTAAGCTAATCACCGTCATGTTTTCGATAGTGAACCACCCAAGTGTTCGCATTCACCTAATGCTAATACTGAGTGGGGATCACAACGCAATTTGCCACACTAAATCAAGAAAAAAGAAAACAACATGACAGGGGATCAGGAACTGGCGTGGCTCCGTGGAAGATGATCATTAGTGTACGGAGTAGCTGCGGACGGGCACCTCCGAACCATCCCGGAACCCCATTTGTCTTACCATTTGGGCATACAAAACCATGTTATTTGTCTGGACCCTTCGATCTGGGCACTGATCCTTCGACTTATTAAGGATGGCTGTGTGCGACGAAAGTACAGAAGTTGGCGCTATAATACGGGCAAATAAGGGATCCGAAGAACGCTAAAATCTTGGATGGATTCTACACAGTACACTGATAACGACGATACTCAGCCATAGGGCATAGACTATAGCCCGTTGATATCGATCAGTGCTCCACAATGAACCCACACAACATGCGACTCTAATCTAAGCTCACCGCGTCATGGGGTATCGGGATGCCGATAGATTCCCATGTCCCGAAATGAAGACAACGTGACCGACAGCGTGATGCCATTGACGTGGGAATTGAGCCCAAAGGTTAATGCTACGGTAGAAATTATTCAATGACCGATATACCGGACTAATCAATAAACTTTATGATTCGAGAGATTTGTCCCCAAAACGCCGCAATGCCCTCTTAATATACATGGACGAACTAAAATCGCGTGCAACCGAAACCTCCTGTATGACGTCTACTTTTCAATACGGAACTCAAACGACCGGTCGCGAGCCTCTGTAGAGACTGGCTGAGCATCATCGTCGTACAATGTACGTTCAAAAAACCGGACGCGCCCATCGAAACCCACCAAAATGACCGTCTGCTTCTGTGTCGCATACAGCCCTTCCAGATATGCACGATTGGGCGTTCCCTCGGGAGTAGACGGTAGAACTGGGCTCTCCTCCCTCTTGTCCTGCTTAGCTGACTCTGCTACATCCTGCGCCTGTTTATCACGGCCGATAGGTGGAATAAAAACACTCTGCGGAAGGTGCGGGATGTATTCCTGGACTCCAGCATCGTTGCTCAATCGCGGTAGCGTATCCACGCTAAGCACGCCCAATAGCCTCTCGATCAAATTGTCCTCGCTCTCCTGGTTCTGAACATGTCCCGCAATCGCATCAACAATCGCGTCTTCCCCCTTCTCAACCTTTGGCCAAGACCGATCATCGTAGTCCGTATTGCTCAGCCCGACCGTTTGGCCCGGTTTGTCTGCGACCCAGAGGATTGGTTCCGTCTCCGACGCCCGGCTGGCCAAAATCGCCAGCGGCTCCATAACATTTCCACACACGAGGTTAAATCCGCCGATATTTGCCAACTCCCCGTTCGTGGTCCATTGGTTCACGAACTCTTGGGTGGTTTGCGCGCTATCCGGCGACAATGCGAGCCAGCTGTTGACCACCTCGCCACGGCTGTATTTCCCGACGGCTTTTGCGCAGGTGTCTTCATGGTAGTTTGTTAGCACGGCTATGCGGCCTTGTTTTGTGATACCCAGCCAGGTGGGGTGGATGGGGCGCACAAGATCTCGGGCGCTGAGGACGTGGGAATGTGGGGATGGCCACCAGTCTGCACGGGAAGTTGGTCGGTGGAGGAATTCCTGTAATGCGGTCAGTATTGCATATCGCGAACGTTTATGAAGCGTGTAAAATACGTACATCTCGGTTGTTGCAGATGATGAGGCGATATTGGGGATGAGCGGTGGAAAAAAAGGCGATACACATGGTGAAGGATATGTAGCTGTAGGTTGATATTCAGTGTAGAGCGGCTGTATTATCCAGCATTGTAGCTGATTATGGCTTGCATTTATCTATAGAGTGAGATGGACGGAAGATCTCGTACGACCACGCGGGAAAGCACGGGTGTCCCGACCGGTGAGGCGAGAGTCAGGCGATTGGACACATGGTTAGTATTCGGTTGCAGGTTGTCTTTGGCTGACCATAGTTGGCCGCACAGGAAAGCCAAGTGAAATCGGTCATAATTACTCGGGAGCCAGCGAATCTGACAGTGATATCATCATCATGATTACCTTACGCTAAGAAAGAGGCAACGGAAAGTCACATGCCTTCTCCCCGCGTTTACTATTTTTATAGGGTGGATCATTGCTCCGCAATCATTCATGCATGCAGTGTGATTCTAGACTCTTGGGTGGTGGACGTGCGTCTCACACGAGCATATCTGCAACGTACGATTATATTGCAGGGTGTTAAGAAAATACTTATTGATTCGCTGAGCAGTCCGTTTTCGTTGACGGAAATCATCGGTTGTCTAGAGTTGGAGCCAATGGAATGTACAAATCGCTGACCTTGATCTATGACAACCTAGTATATATCTATAGCGTACACTGCTCTATACAGAGAATGTGAATAGTGGGTACAATTATGAAAAAAAGTAAAGGAGCGAAAAGTCCAGTACACATCACTTCAATCTCTGCCAGCTGACCTGGCTAAGGGCGTGGTCAATCAGGTAGGAGAGCAGTTCTATCCGCGGATCTTCAGATGAACAGCATCAAAGCCCTTCTGAACTGCCGGTCGCGTGTAAACCCGATCGTACCATATTGTCAGCTCCGGGAACCTCTCTAGGTCGAGGCCAGCTGAGCCTGCGGCAGCCACGTAGGGGAGGTGGAGGAGATCGGCAAGAGTGCTGCACATGGTTAGCTTTCATATAGACTAAATACCAAGGGGGGTGTATAATGAAATAGCGCACCATTTCTTGCCCACCAGGTAGTTACTGTGCGACTTCTGCAGATGCTGCTCAAGGTGAAGATACAAACTGATAGCCTTTCTGGCGAAGGGGATGCCATCCTTTGCATCGAGATCGAAGCGATGCTCTTCCGGATGGGCTGCCTTGGGCTCAGTTAAAGATGCGACTAAGCTCTTTACCTCTTCATCCTCCTTAGAGTCCTTCTCATAGGACAAGTTGTGTGCCGTGTCATAGCGCGTAATCAGGTACGACACAACATCGTGGAACCCGGAAAGATCGACGGACTCGCCGTCGCTTTGGATGTTTCTGAGCACGGGGAGGCTTTTCGCATCAATATCTTCTGGTTTTTTGACCAGATGGAGGCGATAGGGGAGTCTGAAACAGAGGCAATTAGCCAGGATTTATAGGGATTGCTATGGTTCAGGGGACCCACTTGAGTTCCTCGAGGATGACGGCAACAATGGCCCCCTCTCTTTGGCCTTCGTAGGCAAAAAGAGAGATTGTTCCTCGCTGTTCTGGGAAGACGTTCATTGCGACAGTCGTGGTGTAATTGAGATTGAGTGCGAAGATTTCTTGGAAATAAGTCTAACGGAAGGAAATATAAAAAAAAAAAAAAGGGCGAGGGGTATTGTTGAGGTCCAGAGTTGTTCAGTAGCCTAAAAAGAAAAGAAACCCCTCATTTCTCGTGAGCTGCGCACGTGGGCGAAGCACACCGCTAGCAGACAAACTCAATTTCTTTTTGACTCTTCTTTCTTCGACCACTTTTAACTGATAATTAGGATCTTCACTGATAGCGATGATTTATGACGCCATGCACGGGACGAAGGATCATGTCCCTCCCTAAATAAGCATTTAGTCAATTCCGAGCCTATCGATAGCTTGTCGCTCTTACTCTCCTACTAGTAACTTCCGGCCGTGTCGTACAATGTGTTTTGACATCATGACATAATCTCAGACGGTTACTCGAAACCTCTTCGCGGTACCCTGAACGGATTCATGATTCGATGTACAAACACCGAGTTATTCGACAGAAGTGCTGCAACATGTTAGCAGACATCGTGGTCTGTTCTCCGCAAAGTGTCAACACAGACCAACAAACTGGGCGATCTGCAGCCAATGGATGGGCTAGCCTAGATGATAATGCTTTTTCCGCTGCAGAAATGATCGCCCGTTGATCTGGCCATCAATCTAGAATATACAATCGCTCGCGCTAGAAAAGAATCATCGACAAGGATCATCTTGCCACCCCTTATCAGCGACAGCGCTAATGGGCATAGTGGATGGTTGCAATGCAGCGTTTCACTACTACTAGTCCCCCACAGAACAGCGTACTTTTTTATCTATCTATTTATTTATCTATTCCCTTATTACATATTATTATCATGTCGCTCATTCGTCCTACCTACTTCCGAAGAATAATCATAGCTTCGGTAGGATCACCAGCACGTTGTTGTGATAGAGTGGGGTTAAGAGTTGTGACCATGTAGGATATCGAGATTCGCATAACAACGCCGCAAAGCAGCCTACCATTCTCCTTACTGAACCAAATATTAGCTACTGAGCGATCAGTCTTGTACAAGGCTTCAATGTCACGAATTGAATTGTGACTTAGGGTTAACGGGGACGAAAAGAGGCTTAAGCACCGAAACCCTGCAAACGCCGAGTCGGAGCCGAGCGCAAAGTTTCGCGGTCCAGACAGCGTTGCATGAGGTCATTCTCTACAAGGATCGCACGAAAAGAAAAAAAAAGTCCCTAATGTCGGAGATGAATCCTGGTCTTGACCTGTCTAATTCATATGGCACAATCCTTTGCATCCTAGATACCTGTGGCACCCATTCCGAAACGACTCGGGTTTATTTAAAGCTGTTGAACCCTCTCCCTACGGTTCGGTACCCCCAACTCCGCCGGTCCAACCAACGCAAAATGCCCGCAACTTCAGCACATCCGTGGAAACTCCAGTCCCAAGATCTTCCCTATGCATGGGACAATTTAATTGGCGTAGACGCCGATGTGGCGCCAATGTCTGCCTTTGATACGATCATTGAGCCACCACCCGCCATCCCTCATCGACGAGTAAGTACCCTGTGGGGAAAAGACACCTCGTCACCTAGTCAGTCCATGATCTAATGATTATGCAGCCGAATTCTCAAGATATTCTCGATTCTCCCTGCTACTTGCCACAGTGGTCTCCATCATCTGCAGACCTTCTCCCGTGGGAAGCGTATGAGAATTGGACATCTCCGAGGCACTCATTCGCCGCGCCCAACCAGTTTGAGGACGCGCCCGTGCTACCGCCACTCAAGCAAGATTCAATACAGAACACATCGAAACTTTCTTCTAGAACCCGTACTTCGCCTCCGCAATCTCATTGCTCTGCCTCGAGCTCAACCATCGCCTCTCTATCGCCGCCCCCATCTTCCCCATCTGGCTCGCCCAGTTCCACGCCTCACGAAGGTCCAGCGCATCCCTCATCCCGGCGCTCAGCACATAACAGAATTGAAAAACGCTACCGGGAGAATCTCAGTAAGAACTTTGCTACACTTGAGTCGTCTCTGCAAGGCTATTACACGCGAGGGGTTGGAAGTGGCAGGCCCCGCTTCTACTGTCAAAGAAAGCATGCTTCTAAGAAGATGGCAGTTCTGACAGATGCCGTCAATTATATCGGGGAGTTGGAGGCAGAGACAGTCATGTTGAAAAAGAAGCTGGAGACATTGCGGCAAGCGCTGCTGCCGAATGGAATATGGAAATACACCTTAAACGATGACTAAAATTTCGCCGAGCGTTTCAGGTTCCGCAGGGGAATCATTTACTATTGACACACTCGTGCCTCGGCAAGTGTGACTTTCTGTACATATCTTGTAGTGTATTAACGTTATCGATCCTGGATCATGATGAATAATGCCTAATTCAAACGGACACAGTTCCCAATGCTTCGCTCTCCGGACACCTCCTGCCAACACTAAGACCACTAACAGGTGAGATGTAGATCAAAAATGATCGGTTGGTTCCGTGAAGAAAGGAATTAGCATGTCTAGACCCGTCTATTTTTTACCCCCGGGCGCTATAAGCTTATGCCGGGGGCTGCCAATCAGAGGCGGTTTCGGGGGATCCATGGAACGCCAACTTCTTCACGTTGGATATGACATTTGAGGGGTGGCAATGTGAGTCCTTGATTGGCTCTGCTTGCCGGCATCGTTTAACCGACCGCCCAAATTAACAGAGCTTTCGGCCGGACGCGGAGACACCCCAATCTGGAATGGGAAAAGATGGAATGGGGCAAAAAAAAAAA